>VYZM01019494.1:66363-91758 GCA_013398915.1 Dromas ardeola | reverse complement strand
CCCCAGTTTGGTTAAAGGAACTAAAAGCCTGCAGTCATTAAATGCTTTAATGTTCCAACTCCCTTACTGTATCACAGTACGGACGTCTCTGGCAGTTTAGGAGTATTTCATTCCTTTGAAGTGATGCAATCTGTACGTTGCTGTAGTTCAACTCGTAACACGTCCCATCTACTGTTGAAAATAGTATGAAGCATTTGTTGGCAAGATTGCATTTCAATTAGTGTTGTGGTTAGGAACTAGTTCCAGCTGTCCCTATAGGAATAGTCAGGGAGATAACTTATCTGTTTAATTTTCATTCTCGTAAATGAAAAGCAACTGAGCTGAACTGTCAGCCTAATAAATAGCCCTGGAATACCTATTACTGAATTGTCAGGAAACTGCCTCATTCTAAGCAACAGAAGTAATGTATTGTTCTCATGGTGCGTGTTGTGTACCAGGGGTGGCAGCAAGGAAAAAAGAGGACTTAATGTACTACCTCCGATCATGAAAATGAGGTTGCTTAGCTCTGTTTTTTTTGATCGTGGTGACCTAAACAGTTATGCAGTTCACAGGCACATGAGCAACAGGCTAGGCTGGTGATGCCTGATGTGTGAGCAGTACTAAGCCATGCCTTTATCCATTAATGGAATAAAGGCTAGCTGTTTTGTTTTGGGTTTTTTGGGTTTTTTTGTGTTGTGTTTTTTTTTTTATCCTGTCTACTGGGAGCAAACCCTTTCCAACCCTGGTTCAGGGAGGAGGAAATGGAAGTGACTTATAGAACTGGGTGAATAGAAATTGATGTTTTTACTTTCCTTCCTGTCTCTAGCCTTTTCTTTCACTGCAATTTTTTACACTGAAATGACCCCTACTGGCTACAGTTATAAGCATATTTTTTTTTATCATTTTTGAAGCTTCAACAGTGTCTTATTTCAGAGTATCAATGCATACTGGGCTACAGAAAACTTTAAGAGCTGGAACCGCAGCAGGTTAAAATAGTTGTCTATTGTATTTAATGCACTTGGCATAAGTGAACCCTGTAACACCTGATGGAGAAGTCTCAGTGGCATCTGTTACTGGTAGCCTTTGTTTCTGAAACTAGAAATGGAGTAGTTCTTGTTATACCAGTGTTTATTAATGAAATCCATTGATGATTCTAGGTTCTTTTCTTCACCCTTCTAAAGCCTGAAGGAAGTCCTTGTTCATCTCACCACCTTAACTGCATCTTTATGCAGTTCTAAGGCTCAACTTTTGGCATTATCCTGAAGTAATGTAAATGCCTTTCCTGAATGCACTTCTATTCATGGTAAAGAATAAGGTCAGCTTCCCCTGGCATGGGAGGGTGCCTTTCCTGAAGGGCAATCTTGAGAGACTTTGAACACCACCAGCCTCTGTTGGCTCTACAGGGATGCTGCTGGATTGGTTCGATGAGGTGTTGAGAGCTGTCAGCCCACAGGTCTTGAGAGAATTCACCTTATGCACCCTTAGGGTTGAGAAATTTTGAGCTTAAAGTAGGGACTGCCCTTGGTCTCTACCTTTGAAGGTAGACTAGAGCCACCCCTGAATTAAACTGGAGTTCTCCAGAAACACGTTAGCCTTGGCTTTTGCAGCATTCCAGCTGGGCAGGGCTCCTGCGTTCTGGGGAATCAGAAAGCCTTGGAAAAGCTCTGCCAAAGAAGTTCTGTTACTCTGTGAAGGCGTTTCTTGTGATGACTCTTCTCTTGCCTCTGTGTCAACACTTCCTCTGTTTCTCGTGCTCTTAGATGAAGAGGCCTTGATTGCTTTGCTAAACTGCTCTAAGGCAAAACAGTAGCATGTGAAATATTCCTGAAAATGAGCTGATACTATTTTTAACTGTGTAACAGAAACATCACTTAAGTTTTTGTGATACATACTTGAAATGCAAAGTTAATGAAACTGCTAGTTTTACTGTGCCTTTAGGTTCCTTTACGAATACGCTTCCATATGAGTAAACCTCTAGGTAGTCATTGAAATAAGGTATTTGTGCGCCAGTGACTTACCAATAAGATGTAGTATTTTGTTTAAGGTTTTTGTTTTGGTGGGATTCAGGGTATTTTTTGGAGAGGGTGCACGGTTATTTCGGGAGCTTGGAGCGTTACTGTCTGTCTGACCCCTCGTTGGGACAAATGGGGAGAGCTTGGGTGTTCCCCCCCACAACCACCTTTAAGCCTACCGTGGACTAATTTTTCTCCCTTAGAAACATGTAATAGAGTATGATATATAAGGATACAGCATACTGTATGTAACAAAAGCGTTGTGAAACTGGAGCTGATGAGAAAAAATGAAACTTTGCAAACTTAGCTTTTTCTCAAAATTGGGAGGAGGAGATCTAAGCTTTTTCGTGTTCCAGCATTGGTTTACACATATGCTAATGGAGTTGTCTTCTGCTTTTCTAAAGTAAGAACAACTTGCTTACAGAATTGCTAGTATTTTTACCACAAGTAGTGCTGCTGCTTGTAACTTCTGTAGCTAGTACCCTTGGGAGAACCTTGTTTTCAGTTGGTTTTGGTCCCATGCTCTGTATCTAAGGGATCAATGGACCCAAAGACCAGAACGTGATGCTTTGTCTCCAGACAGGCTTCTATACAACATGCTTGGCTTCTTGTCTGTGACGCAGTCCAGACCCCCAAAGATCAGGTAGTATTTTGCTCTGAGTACGAGTTACTGAAGTTCAAGTGATTTAGAAGTTGCATGTGGGTAACCTGGTTGTTTATATCTGTTTGGCTGGAGCAGCGCTGCCCAGACTTCTTAACTTCCTATTTGTTTGTTTTTCTTACTCTGTTATGCCGTGAATGGCTGGGGAAATGTCCGAATAGTGCTTATGCCCATGTGCGTACAGAGAACTTCCTCCGCTAACATCAAGTGTTAAAACCGATGATGTAGTTGGGGACTTAATCAGTATTAAGTAGTGCACCAAACGATTGTTGGCATGAAGACAGTCAAAATACTAGGTTCAAAGGCTGTCAGCAATCCAGGCTGTCGGGGGAAGAAAATGGAAAATTATTTATGGTGTGTAAAAANAAAAAGAAAAAATTTCTTAGATTGAAAAAAAAAAAAAAAAAAAAAAAAAAAAAAAAAAAAAAAAAAAAAAAAAACCACACCACCAAAACAAAACGAAAATTACTGAACTTGTGAAACTGAAATGAGAAGTAATTCTTTGATGGCCAGTGTCCAGCTTCTGATATGCTAGTCTTGACCGTATTTAACAGTCCCCCTTCCCCCATCCTCCAGAAAACACTTAATAGGCACACACTGACTTCTTAAGCACAGGCTGGGTAATTTATAAGCTATTTCTACTCCGACTTGTGTCTATGCCAAAATCTCAACATCAGTAAGAACATGTAATGTTGAGTGTGGCATGGAATTTAAATTAGATTAGGTGCTTATTTGACTTGGAAATGGTTTCCTCTCTGTTTCTGGGCATCACATTTTGATTTTGGAAGTCACTTGGTTCTAGTATTTCAATAAAAATTAAATGGAAAAGTCAAATAGATACGAGGAGGGTTATTGATGCAGCAATTGGTAGGGTTTTTGCTGTTGTGGATCAGCACAGTTAGTTTAAAACTCAAAATCTTGCTGTGGATAGCCTGAATGACTAAATCTCTTAACTTCTTATTTATTGTCATTTCTTGAAATCATTTGAACTAACGTGACCATGTCAAGCATCCTCTGCTGATGTGAATTTTTGCCTGTAGAGAATGGTTATTTCATCAGGTTCCCCAAAATCATGCTGTAATTTCTGCATCCCTAGGCACATTTGCTGTTTTAAGTACCCTCTAGCTGATTCAAGAATACTTGCATAATTTAACTTCTTACATAGTACTTAGTCAACCAAAATGTCATTTAACTGACAGGGATATTATGTAATAATTAATCCATTAATATGGCTCAAAAATGCCTGCTTCTTCCTTTTCCCCTCCTTTTTCTGCCCCCTCATCAAGGATTCTTCATCTCAATGAGTAAAATTTATAACAACTTGCAGACAGGACCAAATGTTTTGCTGTTATAATGGATTAAATACTTTGTAGAAGTGACCTATTAAATGTCTCTTGTGACTCGTAAACTGCTTTCCTTTGAGAATGCATTTAATCCACCGGGAGCATAAATTTGGGAACGGTGAATTCAGGGTTTTGCCTGAGTCTTCACCCGACGCCATTTGTGTAGACTGACAATATTATGTTTTAACTCTGTGTTTTGCTATATATGCATGCAATTTTGAAAATGACTACTGATACTGACATAGAAAACATGTATACGAAGAAACTTACCAATATAAACTAAGATGTGAAGATAACTTTGTATAAAGGCTATCTAGATTAAATTCCATATAAGCATATGGATTAAAAGATGGTCCCTGAGGGAGCTCTAGTCTAAACAGACTAGCTTGGCCATGTTTGGAGGAAGTAAGCCCTTAGTAATGTATTGAGATGAATGGAAGCCGTTCACACCTTTACCAGAGGCAATATTCAGTCCCCAGCAGCTTTCACTGGGTATACTGGTTACTTAACTTCAGAATCTGCAAATCGCATTAACACCTTGTGGGTCATGAGTGTGCAAGTCTTTCAATAAGAAAACAAACAAGAGAGCATGGGGTTGTGGACAGGAGGAAGAGCACTGGCTCACAGGCATGCACCCATTCCCATGTTTTTAATAATTTCCAAAACTGTAAGCCTTATATAGGCAGCTACCTTGATACTGATAGGCTTCAGGTGTTTGGGGTTTGTTTTTGTGGGGTTTTTTGTTTGTGTTTTTTTTTTTTTTAAACTAGTGAAAAATCTAGGAAGTGTAATGTTTCTGAATCTGAGAGAGCCCATTCTGTTGGGTCACTTGTCCTTGAAACAAATTAAACTTCAAGGTGTTGCTACAGCCTGTGTTGTGATCTGTTGGGGAGTCTTTTCAGAAAGGCTGGATGTGTGCATGTGGAGGTATTTCTTCCCCTCACTGATGGGCTATTGATAAAAAGCTGAGGTCATACTGATAATGGTATTACATGTGCTAACGTAAAATGTGCTACTTTGATAATAGAACAACTCAAGCGGATGTCTGTCTCTAAGTTGGTTTTCAGAAAAAGAAAAAAAGCCTTGACGCTAATTCGAAATTCAGGGTATGTAGAGTTTTTCCTGTGACTAAGAAATTGGGTGTAATTCCTTTGAACCATCCAGTAATTCTGGTGTTCAGTGATGCTGTGTTAATGACCGGGGGGGGGGGGGGGGAAGTGGCAAAAGGTTTAGGATATCAGGTTTCTTCTGATAGCATGGAATGTTCTTGGTATAGCTTGCTTTGTTCATAGCCCTGTTCTGGAATTTGTCTCAGGCAAAACTTTTCCTGCTCCTGTCAGCTTTGCTTCTGCTGAGCAGCTTCAGCAAGCTGCCAGCCAGATACTTGTTTGCAGTGAAGCTGATGGGTGCTGCCGTACATGCAGGCTTCTGAAGCATGTGGGTGCAGTGTGCATCTTGGAGGAAAAAAAAATTAAATTGGAATTTTAGCCTCCTTTGGAAAATGGGTACAAAGGTTTGGCCCTTTCCTTTGCTTTAGCAATTCCTTTATTAAGGAGTTTTCTAGAGCTAGAGGGAAAATCTGCTAGGACAGCTGAAACGCTGCTGTCCATGCTCATTCTAATCAGGGGAGTACTGGCAGAGGCTCGCTCTGACCAATTAAACCCTGGGACACTGTGTAATATTTTCAGTCAACTGTTTACAAACAAGATGTCATTCTGGATATAAGATTAAAATAACTTATTTGCAAGTCTTTTTTCAGGTGCTTAAATGTCTAGGGGTCAGACTTCAAAACTAGTTATTTGTCATTTCACACCATCTTTGGAGCAGAAGGCTATTGGAAATATTGTTCAGTCTTGTTGGGAGGAACGCTAATAGTGAAAGTCTTAAGAAAAAAACAAGCAAAAAAAAAAAGCCAAACAAAACCCACACCCCCAAAACACTCAAAAAACCCACAACCCACCAAAAAAAGGTATGGGGGGAGGTACCTGGAGAACTGAAATATTGCGGACAGTGTGGGCAAGGGAAAACTGAAACTTGAAATAGTTGTCCACGTCACGTGCTTCATTTAACACTTCAGTTTATCTCCTTGCTTTCCTCACGGCTTCTGTGGAGTTTCTGATAATTGAGTGGAAAGCTGATTTGTTTAAATACTTTTTGCATTCCTTAGTATGAAATAACTGCCTTGAGACACACACAGAGCTGCTGCAGTGAAAATCCTTGTCACTATGTTGGGGATTTGTTCACCTGAGATACATGCTGTAGTTTGAATAAGATAAAGCAGGCAGTCAAATTAGAGGCAAGCCTTACATATGTGGTGTTCCTGAGATATCTAAATGTTACAGTACAGTTTTGCTTTCTAGCTTTGAGTAGAAATTTTATCAGAAGACTGGAAAGCCCTTTTGTACTGATGTGCATTCCACATGAAGACTGATCTTTGAAAGTGGACCCTTCTGAGAGGTGGAGAAACTGCTTTATCATAAAACTCTCGGCTGTGTGTCTTACCATCAACGTTTCTGCCAGCTCTGGTCCCTGATTCATGACTTCGCTGAAGGAATAAGTTGCGAGAGGGGAGAGGATTGCAGCCAGTGCATGAGCTCAAACTCACTTCAAGGCTAGCCTTCCCTTCTGCTGCTTTTCAAGGTCTGGGGCTGGGTTTCAAGCATTCTTTAGTGGTGATTAGTCATTTCTATTGTTCAGCTCCTCCAAAACATGAATTTCCTTTCCATCGTTCTTTTTTCCTGTTCAAAGAGAAGCCAAAGCCTCCTGGCAAGAAGTATTTCCTTTTTTTATTTTAGAAAGTCTGTAGAATCCTTTCAGAGTCTCATGCCATCTTAATGAGTACCACTGATTTGAACATGCTGTTGTGTATATCTGTGTGCTGGAATGTGGGGCTCAGACCTTGGGTCTGCTTTGATGGAGAAGCTTCTGAAAGGTTCCCCTCTCTTCCCAGAGGACAGTACCAGTCTCAGTAAGGATCACTTCTGTGTCACTGTGAAACCTGTTCTTTCTCCTCCTTCAAGTGTAGGATTTAAAAGGATGCAAGAGTCTGTAAGATGTGACTTTCAGTGTTTCACTTTCAGATCAGCAATGTATTTGATGGTCTCTTTGCTCTTTCAGTATCCTGAGAACCTGTCGGTCACACTTTAAAAAGGCAGAAATAGCTGAGTAATATGCTGCAGTTAAATGTAAATTATGGGAGTTCACTCCAGTTATGTTTACCCCCTCACCCCCAAACTGTAATTTAAGATTATTGTGGGTGCGATGTTTGTATATTGGTTTTCAACAGTGATACTTTAGTGACCATTCCAGTCTGTTGCTTGCTGGCTTGCGGTGATGCATTATCTTTATAAACATTGAAGGAGGATAGTATGTGGTCTTCCAAACAATAGCTGATATTCATTAAATGCCCAGAAAGGAAGAGAAGTGTTGGGGGACAAAAGAGAAGATTGTATGGCAGGCAGAAGAAATAGAGAACTTCAAGGAAGGGAAAGCAAAAATTTAAGCAATGGAGGAGTCTCTGAAAAGGTCTTTCTGTGTACTTTTAACTTGCACCTGTTTTGACATGATCCTTTGCATATGGGGACAATAAATGCAACTATAGTGAGCTACTGTGTGCTTTAAAATAAGGTTCCAGGTTAATTTCTCATAGTTGCATGCTTTTGTGGAAACACAAGGAACTCTTCAGGTGAAGAAGACGTACCTGCTTCAGTCGTGAGCATCATGCCTCGCACACTGCTTGTGGTGCTGTGAGTGCTGGTATGTAGGATTTAGCACGGAAGAAATGATGGAATGCTGCTTACTGGAGACATATTTCTCAGACTGTTTCCCAGACTGGACCTGTTGTTTAAGGGCCTCTTGTTCAACTTGTTAATGCTTTAATCCTCTTCCGTACTTTAGATGCGTGCTATGACAGGACTTAAGAGTTCAGCAACCCAGAGCAGCGCTTGAATTGTTAGCAAGCTGAAATGTTTGCTTTGCAGAAAGCAAGTGACTATATGAATGATGGAAGAAAGTGGGAAAAAGTTTGTAATTAACATAATGTCTCCCCTCCCATGGCTTCCTTATGGTATGAAAGCACACTTGGAAGATTTAAAAAAGTATTATGTCCGAGACTTAACTTTGGTCTGAGTAAATGCAGAGCTGCTTTATTGTCTGAAAAGGGAACTTGCCTGAATGTGTTGGAAAGAGTGGGGAACTGCATGTAGATAAAAATGATTTGAAAGAGAGACTTTCAAGCTATAGTTATTGGCCTGTTGAGAGGATTTGAACTGCTTCTAGACATGTGTGCAAAAGGTAGTTAAATGGCTATGTAGCAAGAGTCCAATGTCAACTCAGGACCGCTAAAAAGGATGCCCCCTTTTTTGCGCCGACCTGATCATGCCAGCACAATGAGATGGTGGAAGTTGCAGCTAAACTAAAGTCAGTTTGGATGAAAACTAACAGTTGGCTTGTGTAGCTCTTCAGCTAGATTGTTTCTAAAAACTTAAGAATGTTAAAAACCTACTTGATTTTTGTTTTTTTTTTTTTAAGTGTCCTGTAAGTCAGCTAGTGGATAGGATGTGTATACTGAGATTTGAGAGGCTCTTAGATTCTTACATTTGGGTTTTGTCAACCCTGCTTGCAGAGAAGTATAGAACTCACAAGTGATTGTATCTCAATTTCTTCCTTCATATCATCCAGATTTGAGAGGTATGCATGAAAGAGCACTCTCCTGAAAAGGAAGCCATAGGGGAGGTCAAACAGAGCACAGAGGAAAATGTTTGTGCTGCAGTCTGGAATTGTTCATGGACTGTCCCAGGTCTCTGAATTACTGGTGTGTAAAAGTTTGTTTTTTGGAATAGTCTGCAGGACATGATGATTTTGGGAGTAATAGAGGCAAGGTTATATGCTTTACAGAGCCTAGACTTTGTTCAAGACGTGTTTCTGTTATCAGTTGAAATATTGCTGACCTCTAAAGGAACAAGCATGCTGTACTGGACGAGCGTTTATCTGCATGAAGCAGAGCACTAGGTGCCTTTGCATCAAGTAAGTTGACCTGGTTTGACATAGAACAGAACTAATTTTATTTTCAGTAATTTGACTTTTCAGTTAAGCCTCTTCTTAAGGCTTCTTTAAGAAGCCTCTTCTTAAAAGAGAGCATCTGTCGTTCATTTGGTGCCCAGCCTAAACCATGACATAAGTAAAGCTTTGAATCAAAGTGAGGCACTGGATTCATCCCTTGAGCTCATGCGTGTACTTTCATGTGGCTGTACCTTTCATTCCAAGGAATTTTGTTCTGCCTATACCGATGTGACTTCTGAGGATTTACCCTAAGTGGTAAATAAGTATTCATTTAACGGGACCTTTTAATTTCTATTCATAAAAGGACAAAATCAACTAGGAAAATGAGTCTCAAGTCTATGTGAAAGATTGTGCTAGCTAGACTTTGCATTGATTCACTAAGCTAAAATAAGCTCTTGTTACATATTTGTTCCTTCATTGATGGAAAACTTGGTTCTGAACAAAATTGTGTGAAAAGCAGTCTGGTAAAAGATGTCCAGGCTGGAACTGGGTTTGCATTCTTCCTGTCTGAATAAGACTTTTTTTTATTCACTCACAATAACGAAAAATACCTTGTTTCAAGATTCAGCATGTTAGTTGTGTAGTCTTCAAGTATTCCTGAGGGATTTCTCTTCTCTTCCATCCTCTTAATGGCAGCTGAGCTCATTTTTTGAGGGGTGTGGTATTGAAGACTGTAGGTGCACCAAGTATTGGGCCACGTGCTTCCTGTGTACCTCCTTTTCTGCTCCCATCTGACAAGCCATGAGAGGCGGCAGGTGGGACCCACCTAAGGTGGGGTGAGCAGCTCTGGTGTAACGGGGATTCTGCTGATCTCTCTGTCAGCCTTGAAAAGATCTAGTGCTGAAATACCACCGGGCAAAAACTCACAAACGGTCTGAACTGGTGTTCTGGAAAAGCAGAAATGTGCCGCTGTTGCCATCTGCGTGCCCTACCTGTCTGTTCTGCACTGGTCCCAGGATGCTTGTGGGTAGAGCAGCTCCAGGGAGCTGGGGGCAAGGGTGCCCTGCCACATCGGCCCCCTGGCCACCAGGGAAGGTGAAGCCCCTGGCCAGTACAGGGTGGTAGGGGAGGAGAGCCAGTGTGTCAGAAACAAGGAGAAATTCAAACCCTTTTCTTAAGACCGTTAAACAGACCGATCTGGATGAAGCCGTGGTCCCTGCAGCTACAGAATTTGAAACACGAAGTCTTGGATCGTAGCTGTAGCCCCTTTTGTTCTTGTCATTACGTGGATTACTGCTGTGATGTGTAAAATACAAATTGTCCAGGCTGTATTCCGGCTGCTCAAAAACAGGATGCATTATTGTTCTCCAAATTCTCATGTTTTTTTTGTTGTGTGTGGGGTTTTTTTTTAATCCTTCTGTGTTTATGGCCTCCTCATGATGAAAATGTCCCAAGCATTACTGAAGCAGCATCTTCTCTTGAAAGAATTTTAATAGTTTCTCTTCAGGAACTTCTACAATTCCTTTGACTTTTATTGATACAGTTGCTTTATGGGATGATAGGTTAACTTTAACCAAAAAGAGAAGGGAAAAAAAAAAGGCAAATTACTTCCTGGGGTTAATGACTACTCTTCCCTTGCTATTTTTATGGAGTACAAGAGCCATGAGGTTCCCTTCTTCACATCTAAAATTGACTTAGTTGTTTATTCAGTGCTTTTTGTCGACAGGGTACTTCGCTGATTTATAACAGAAAACAAGCAGTTGGTTCTATAGGGAGAAATCTGCTGTAACACTTGCTGTAGATCATGTCTGGTACTTAATTGGTAAACAGCACTTTCCAGGTGTTGATTGTTTTTTCCCCAAAACAGGCAAAACTGCAGGTTAGCAGATATTCTGCATGTTTCTGTGAGTTGGCAGTATTTATTGTTCAACCTCATTGTGTGTGTGTGTGTATACTGTTATTTACTATCAGTTTTTAGACTTCTATTGAGTGTCAAGACTATTGAATGACAATCAGGTTGTATTTGGCTGCAGCCTCCCATACTGGAGGACAGCTTCTGATAACCACAACAACAGAAAACCCCACCCTTTGTAGCTGGAAGATGCCTTAACTTCGTTGAAGTGTTTCTTGGCAGGATCTGTATTGGAAACTTGCTTGCTGATAGTATATAAAATTGAAGTGAACCACTGGAAGGCACAGTGTGAAAGCTGCTGTGGAATATAAGGATGTAGATTGAAAATAGGTATCTTATCCTTTTGTCATTACTAGCAGTCACTGGACTATCTGTGTCACTGTTTTGGTAGACAGACAGGGTTGGAAAGTGATCTGGTACTCTATAGCAAACAATATCTAATGCCTAGTTGATTTTCTTCAATCTTGCATAAAAAGCATGTTTCTTGCTTAGACTTCTAAGTCGGTGGGATGTTGCTGTATGTGCACTTAACCTAAGGAATCTGAGATTTTTTTTTTTTTTAGGATTGATAATCTTGGTGTAACTCTGGATTGACTGGAAATACCACTTCCTGGAGAAAGAAAAATCTTGTTGCGTGTAGCCTCCTCCTAAAAGGAAAATGGGCAGTTGTACAGTGGGAATATGAGGCTTTACACTCTCGATGGGAGTGCAAGGGGAGCAGAATTATTTGAGCAGAGAGACTCATTCCGGCCCAGCTATCCCCCTGCCCCTCAACAGCAAGGAGCATGATGTGCTTGAGCAGTTCTCCTGGAGTATGGATAGTAATCCAGGAGTGCTGGAAAACTCACTTTTGGTCATATTACAGAATCAAAGGCTTGTCATCTTGCAGTATTCTTGTAATAAAAAGTTATCTCTTGAGTGAATTCTATGTGATGTATCTTTTAATCGGGTTTAAAAATGTTCTCTTTCTGACTCAATTTTGACTTTTATAACAGCTGCGGATTCTGTCCAACATTCTCACTTCCATGATAACTACAACTTCAAGTATCTGTAAAAGTTATTTTGGTTAGAGTAGTACTTATTTATGCTACAGCAATGCATTTTCCCTCAGACGATGTAGTTTTTCACACAGATGGAAGTAAACAATGCCAGTAGCTGTAGCAAAGTGGGCAATAGAACAGCTGCAAAACATGGTATTTGGCAAATCCCACAGTTTAGATTAATCCATTATTTTTTTTAATCTGTTATCTTCTGTTTAGCACTATGTTGAACTTAAAGTAAATCGCACCCAACTCCAAAGCAGCTGAATTTATACTGCAACCGAAATCCAATAGTGAGCGAGTTTGTTTGTTTATTTTAGATGAAAACTGGGATGATGATCAGCTTCTTGGATTTGAACCATGCAATGAAAACCTTATAACAGGTTGTAACATAATCAACGGGAAATGCGAATGTGACACCATTCGGACCTGTAATAATCCGTTTGAATTTCCAAGCCGGGATACTTGCCTGTCGGCCTTAAAAAGGATTGAAGGTAAGCACTTGTCTTCAGTAATTCAGAGTTAGTAATTTTTCTGTGCATTTGATGAAAAGCTAGGGTCTATTTCAATATGTTTTAGGATGACTTGGGTAGTTTCACATACCTGTGGTCTTCTACTTTTCAGAAGACAGTTGAGTGTTTTAAAGGAAGACAAGACTTCAGTAAGCTTGGCCTTCCAAATGCATAGGTTTAAGAATGGAAGAAACTAATACTTTGTGCTTTGTGTGTTATGCAGATTTTAAGACTAAAACAATTCTGTTTATAGTTCATGGTAGCTACCTTCCCATACCTTTAGCTGTAAAGCAGTGTGGAAGTCTTTTTTTAGATGTATTGATGTGACTGAACCGTGAATAAATACAGTGGATTTTAATAGCAAAGGCATAGAAAAAGGAGTAGTTGTTGATTATGCTTGTATATTTTCTTATATGAATGCATGAATTGCTATTTTCTGTAGGCTTACATAATGTAGCATTACTTGATTGCTCGTATTTTTCAGTTGCCGTGTTCCTTTGAGAGTTGCATTAAACCACATATGTTTGTCTTCTGCACACATACATGATGGGTTTTTTGTTTGTTTTTTTGTTGTTGCTTATGGCCGAACTAGAAATGAGTTGGCTCAAATATATAAGTTGGAATTAAATTCCCATGGCATATTTATAGGATTGTGTTGAACAGCTATGGAAGGCTTGATCTTGGACCCTTTCTATGATGCTGTAATTACTGTTTATTTTCCAAAGTGTCCAGGAACATGCAAAAGTTGATTAGTGATGTGAGCCTGCTTAATTAGTCTGCTTTAAACCAATGTTTAAAGTCATATTGCAAAATTAAATGTATTTATAAGGCTACTAACCATATTTAAAGTTATTATTTTTGAGTTAAGGATGTGTGATGTCATCTGTCATATTCCTTTTGTAATAAGAAAATTGTTTTTAAGCTACAGACTTTGAAGAAGGAGGTCTTTTGAGAAAAATGTAGCAGGCGGAAATACGTTCATTATTGTCGGTTGTGATGTTGGTCACTAAAAAGCATACAAGTGCTTTGTGTGAGTTTTTTTGGTGGGTTTTTTTTTAGCTCTAGGAAGAGGAGAGGCACAACCTTTGGCCCTTAGTTGCTGTAGTAGCAGGCAGTAGCGTATATGGGTTCTTAAGTAACCTTACTCACCACTTTTTTCATTTGTGAGTATGTGACTAAGTCTGTAGTAGTTCAACAGAACTCTATTGGCATGACAATTCATTGTGTGTTTAACTTGCTAAGAAAATCAGCTGTGGGTGCCTTTTTGGTCATTTTTTTTTGTTTTTCAGACTCAGAAGAAATGGACTTAGTTTGTGGAATGGCGTAACTATAAAGCTTTCAGCAACCTCTTGTTTTGGCTAGATTCCCATTTTAATAAGAATAGCATTTTAAGCTTAGCCATGAGGTAACAATACTCTACATGTAAACTGTCTGGTATGACAGCGATGGTGCAGTTGGTGCTGAGGTGTAATTTTCTTTTTTGTTTACTTGATTTCTTGGTTTTATTTCTTGGGGAATGGGGGCATAGGGAGCATGTTCTTCCAAAGCCTCAGACTATAGCACTCCAGTAGAACAGTTTAGGACCTGTTGATTTTTAATCCTTCACAGATAGGAAGGATAGCTGATGCAAGTGATGAAACAATAATAATATCCTTAAATACCAGAAATCTGAGAGTTACAAGTTGAGTATTATAACAGCCCAGCTTGTATTCATAAGAATGTGAACTTGCATTTGCATCCTCGCACTATCAAACCCTACCACTGAGGAATGTTTAAAGTTAAATCCATCGGTATTTCCTAATAGAAGGGCAAAAGTCATAGCATAACTTTTGTCTGCATTTGACAGCTGTAGTCAGTCAAATCTGCCTACTGTGTTTTGCACTGTAAATGCTTATTCTCTCTAACTAGGATTGGGAATTGAATGCTAACTGCTTATGGAGGTTGTTTCTCTTAAATGCATTACTACTTGTTTTGGTGATTGAAATGTATGCTTCATCCTGTACCTAAGCTAATGGAAAAGAACAACTACTTTTTTTTTTTCCCCCCTTGCGCTTGCCACCTCCCTGTTTAGCAAGCAAGCCAGCCAGCCAAGTCTCTTAGGTAGAGTGGGATAGCTGCTTTGGTCTGTCTAAGCCAGTATTTGCAGTTTGAGTATTTCAGGCTCTCAATGTTTATAGTCTAAAAGTTGAATCAGTCCATTTTGAAAGTCCACCTGAAAATGGCTTGGGTAGTATGTAAACCAGAGGGTTCTTTGAGCATGTTAAAGTAGAGAAATCTTTCAGTTTCTTCAAGGCAAGCTAAGTCTTAAACTGCAGTTTCATGGAAAAAGGGGCGATTTGTAAGATCTGTTAAATACGTCTAACTAAGGTTTTCTTGAAATCCAAAGTACTGATGCATATTTCACTCTTTTGGCTTGTCTGTTAAAGATAACAGCAGGAAGATTTAAAACTAGTAATATAAATGTTGAAATACTCTAATAGAATCTGCCATGGAACATGGGACTGAGAGAGGGTAGTCAAACTTCCCTCTCCTCACCACACTTGGTATGGATAATTAAATACATAGTGTGATTAAAAAGACTTAAGTTGGGCATGTGAACGAATACACCATAATTGGAGTTTCTAAAGAGAACTTAAAGTGCCATCTAAGCAGCTACTTCCATGTGTTTTCTACTTTGAGGATACTTATTAAGCAATTAAGAATGTTTTGCGTTTGGTGACGTGTCACTGTGCAAGATTTTTTTGATTTTCGTTAGAAGTTTATGTATCATTCACATGTTGATGAACTTTCATAACACAACTGAGGCAGGGGAAGATACTTAACCCCATCCTGCTGAGGGGAAAATGAGTAAGATAGCTTTCCTTCTAATTATGGAGGTAATTGGGAAGGGGGAAGGGCCTATCAGATGAACTCTGGTTTTTTTTTTTTGGTAGTACTGTTCTTAAAAGCACAGCTGAAATAGATATATAGCTTTACAGAATATTTGACAAATTGGAACCTAGAAAATTAGTAGTATACAATGGCATCTAGAGAAATTCTGACTCAAGCGATTTCATTGAAGTTGCATAGCTATGACAAGTTGTCTGAGACTATGAATTCATTTAACCGAGGAGCTGTCTTTCTGTTCCTTGAGCAGTTGAGGCAAGGCTATTAGAGAGGCTAGTCATGCTAGGTCAGTGTGGTTTGCTTGTTCTGATTAAAATGAGTTCTGTGGCTTTTCTTTTTTTTCTCCCCCCCTTTTTTTTTTATTGGATTCTTTTTTTTCCTTGAAAGAAGGAAGGGTGCAGTTAGGCTGCCCCGAGGATACTAAGTATACATAGAGCCATGCACAGGAGATGCTGGTGCTAATGCATAGTGTTAACAGGCGTTGCCAGCCCTATCAACCTGTATGGCTCACTGAAAGCTGCCTTTGCCTGCAGATGTGGAATCTGTTCCATAAATATGACCTGGCAAATAACAAGCAGGGAGCTGAAATCTGGAGTCCCATTTCCAGATACGAGTGCATATGTGCCAAGGGGTTGTGTCTCTTTCGTGGACTTTCGGTTTCTTGTGTCTCTTTCGTGCTTGCACCTTCCCTTTCAAGTGCCTCTCTAGTCATCTTCCTTTTCTATCTAGCGTCTTAAGATTTTCAGGCTGTGTGTGGTCTTCCCTTCTGGGCTTGATGTCAGCTCTGGCTTGCTTACCCAAAGTTTTTTCCTGTTAGCTTCATATAGGATCTTTCTGTCCCTATTGGCTTATGTCTGCCTGCCTTCCTGGGCTCCTCATATTTTGTTCTGCGTTTCTCTTTCCCTGCCTCCTTTTCTTGCTTTCTTTACTTACCTATTTCATACTGTTTTCATCCCAGTTCACTTAAACAAGCTACATGAGGCAAATAAGGACTTTACCTGTCCTTCCTTCCTAAAACCAGGATGCATGGGCTCTAACGTCACATTGCTTGGATGTCCTTGATGGGGCCCAAAAGCCATGTTCTTTATTTTGTCTCCTGAAGTCTTGCTCTACCTTGAACTGGGGAAGCCTGTAATGTGGAGAGGCTGTTTTAATCTCTACTCAAATGTATGTAGCTTGTGTAGGGGTGCGGATGTCTATTTGCAAGACAGTACAGAGAGGCCAGTGTGCGGTCTCAGTAGTACAGGTACTGAAGACTGTTGTCGTCCTCATCCCATGCCCTTGCTTTCCTGGAAAACAGAAGGATTAGATACACTTGAAAGGACTGGTAGGTAACTTTTGACTAGTCTTTGTGTAGACGTACTGCAAATGTTAAAAGAGTTGTTACTTGAATATATTATGATATAGCATAAAACACATTTATGCCTTAGAGGTCTCCCAACTCTATTACCAGGCTTAAAGTCCCTGCTTCTCTGCATGGAATGTCAGTGACTTTGTGGAGAATGTTTGTATAGAGGTTGTGAACCATCCTACTGTGAGGAAATGCACACATTTGGGGCTAGAAAGAAACTATCTGGAAAAGCTATCACATAACTGAATAATAGTAGATTCCTGTGTTGTGTTGGTTTCTTTTTGTTTAAAACGCTTTTGCTTTTGGTTATTGTCTTGATGAGTGCCTGCTCTGATGTGGTTCAGGAAATCCTGTGCTCTTGAGCTTAGAAAGCTTGTTTCTATTCAGGAGATTGCTAATGATGACAGCTTGGTTGAACTTGGACTGCTGGAGTGGACTCTGGAAAATATGGCCGGAGGGTGAAAAGTGACGAGATGCCATCTGTCTGCTGAGCCACAGTAACAGGCAGAAGCCTAATAAGCTGCATCTACTCATTCTTGCAGTCATGATCTGCTAAGAATTAGCTGCAGAGGGTACAGAAGAGTTAGTTCTTCAGACTTCGTGGGAGACACTGAGGGTTGGGGGTGAGGGAAGTGAAAGAGGAAGTAACTTTTTTCATTAAGATACATTTATAGGGCATTGGTAGGTGGTAGCATTGAAAACTTGTTGTGTAGTGCCAGTTCAGTTATCTCAAAATCCTGCCTAGCATGTATGAAGAGTCACTAGGGAGTCAGTATCCGAAGTGATCCAGCCTCAGTAGTTTCCAAGACTGTATTCCACTGCTGGGATCTTCTTTCTCTCTGGATGGTAGGCTCTGGCAGCAGTCCAAATAGCCCAGCAGAGCTTTAAAGAACAGGAACCTAAGGATGTTCTTGAGCCTGTTCCTCCTGCTTTACCAGAGCAGGTCAGGATCTGTGCTGTTGTGAGCTGCCTATGGGAAGGCAGCATGCCTTGTCGCCTTTCCCCTTTGGAGGCAGTGGCAGGTCTTTGGAATGATAACTCGCTCCTTGAAAAATGTTCCCTGGTAGAACAGCTGTCTCCTCTTCCCTTTGGGGATGGGGGGAAAGTCATGGGTCAGAAGCTATGGTGCCACCAGCCATAACAAAGGTAGTGGTTTTCTGTCTCTCTCAAGTTCTCTCAATGTACACTTGAGCTCTAAGAGGAGAAACATGTCTGCTTTCTTTATCAGTTCATACTCTACCAAAAGCATAAGCATTTGCCATGTCAAGATTAAGCCCTGTCTTTATTCAGAATATATATATGAAGGATAAAATTTGTATTTTTTCTTGAAGAAAGGTGCGATCCTTTAGGTAAATGAACACCCTTCACTTGCATTTATCTCTGCATGTAAAACCTGCTCCTGATACTAAGTTACTGAAACCCTTACTTCTAAGAGTTGCTTCTTGGTTGCCTGGCTTGCACCTTTCTAAGCTATTCACTGCTGTCCTTCATAGGTGAAAGGAAAAGGCCTTTTAAGTTGCTGGTATCTATTAAGCTGGTTTATTGCAACATACTCCTTGCATTCCATTATTTTTACATGTAACTGAATAACTTTATACTGGCAAATGTTGCAATACCTGCTAGACCAGTCCTGGAATAACAAATATGAGAAGGTAATTTTATTCTGAATGCTTGTTTGGTTGTTGTTAAGTCTGATTTTGTGTTAAACTTCACTTGTGTGGTCTTAATGGCTGGAGCTATGTTGAAAAACTAGAACAGAATAAACCCACCTTTATGCTGAATTATCCGGCAAGGAGGGGAGTGAAATACTTTCAAATGTGCTTAATCTGATACACTTTCCACTCCTCTCACATAACAATTAACGTATGTTTTTGCTCAAATAACTGAACTTTGAAGGTTGGCGTGTATTTGCAATGAGGAATGCAATTGTGGCAAAGGTCCAGATTTTACCCTTGAATGTGCATGTGAGAGCCAAGTAAATGCATTTGAAGGCAAAATTTCAAATGAAACACAGAGGAAAATAGCAGTATAGCTTTTGGCCTTTGTTTCTGAATGCATAGATAGAGAAGGAAAAACCATTTGATATGGAAATAGTACAGATTAGGGATACTGATATAAACTTGAATACACAAATCCCCAAAACCAAAAGGGAGGAGAACTCGCTCATTAATTGATAAGAGGGTCTTGTGACAGTGGCACATCTGGCAGTGCAGTTGCCTTCACAGCGTAACAGAGTGGTGTTAAATTTGCAGGACTTGTCACTTTTCTGACTCCAGCTCCTTAGAGAACTGTGTCCCCGATGAAGAAAGTATCTTTGCCTAATGTATTGGCTCTTTTTGGCATGTCCTATTTTTAAGATGAGTTATCACACAGAGAACATCTGTGCCATGAAATTTCAAGCTAACAGTAAGAAAACCTTGCAGAAGTTTCAGAAAGATATCAAAAGGGAAAACTGACTTTTTATATTTCTTCATTAATGTGGCTGGATACCCCATTTTAGGCTTAATTATATTATGAATAATGCTGTTTATATTAATGGGGGAAAAACTGCGTTGCAGAAACTGTTAGGAGGGAAGATTGAGGAAAACTCAAAACTGAGCAGCTGATTAAAAAAGTAAAAAACCATGGAAGCATTAGCATCACAGAAATTACTTAACATTTGTAACTAATGCTGTATCTTTGCAATTCTATTTCTTCCTTGCCATTTTATGTAAATCTTGTTGTTTCTACTGTGTAGGAACTGAGCTTATTTTCCTTCTGTGCTACACTTGTTCATGTGAGCTGCTGTGCATATTGCCTTTCCTTCTTCTACAGCCAAATCCGTTGGGTATGTAATGCTTATGGAGAGGGTACTGGATCTTCAACTTGTGACACTTTAGTTTCCTTCAAACCTGCAGTTTCTGAGATTGCTGCGGACAGAAGTGTAACCTTAACTGTAGGCCTTGGGATAGGTCTGTGTGACAAATGCATTCTACAAAGCTAGCAATCAGATGTGGATGGTCAAAGCGTGGTTGTTCCTAGAGACAAAGGAGCATTCTTCTTGCCTTTTTCTGTTTCAAATGCTTACCTGCATTAATCTGAAACTGAATACAAGATAACCTATTGTACCTTCAGCCTCTATAAGAGAAGGAAAAGAGCAGGACAGGTATCTTACAGCTGGTAAGATCTTGCATTTGATAAGCTCAGTGCCTTCCAAATGTTCTTTTCCATGCTGGCAATGTTCTTTTCCATGCTGACAAGTAGGCTCTGCTGCAGTATGTCTACTTTAACTGTGATGACAGGTTGCAGGTTTTAATGAATGTTTGACCTTAACTTCTGTTGTAACTGGGGAAGAGAGAGAAAATGGAGCAGGTGACTTTCAGCAGAACGCTTCCAGATGTAGTGTAGATTAAGGATCAAAAGTTATCTACGCGTGACAGAAGAGACCTGAGCAAAGATCTCGAATTGAATGGTGTGTAAACATCAGGCTAACGTTGCATGCTAGCAGGAAGCTGTATTCGTGTGGCACTTGGTGTGCAGGGTCACAGGTCTTGTTTTGACAGGGCAAGTCTTGTTTGGATATATGCAGCATTGATGCTGACAGAGATAAGTGAGTGCTGGATGATGGTATCCAGTGATTGTGGTAGCAGTGACATATTGGTCAATATGACAATTTTAATACAATGGTTATGTGTCTATAAATAACGAGTAACAATTTGTTGGAAAATAAAGTTGTTTTATGTGATCACCTCCAGTAGACTTCATAATTGTCTCTTTAAAAGAATAATATACCAACATTTTTTAATTCTAAATGGTTGTGTAGCATGACAAACTATTTTAGCATGTTGACTCCAAATTTAGGCCTTGAATTATTTTGTGAAGTTCTGTTGTTGTTTTTTCTAAATAGAACAAACACTGTGCAGCTTCCACAGCATCAAACTAACTTTCTGTGCAATATAATGAAGCATTATCGGCAAAATGTTGTCTGTGATAGCATGTATGGATGGGGAGTAGAGTTGAAGCAAGATCCGGTGAACCAATTGGGTTTTGGAGAAACTTTGAAGTTGGATAATCCCTTGCAGAGGCTGGAAGGTGAGAGGGAAAAGGAGAAAAGAAAGAGCAGTGAAAACTTCCATTGGTTCTACTTCAGAACAGGGTGCAGATAGGATGCTCAATAAGCTTCGTTTGCCCAGGCATCTTTTAAGTAGAGCAAGGATACTTGTATAGCTGTTCCAACTGTACCCTTTCCAGGATGCTTGAGAATCCAACTCAGTCTATGCTTTCCAACTTAAACATTCCAAAAATGTGTATGAGCCTGTTTTTTTATCTGTATTCACTACTAGACTAGAAGATGAAACATTTTTTCCCCATATACAAAAGCACTCACTAATTAATATGGTAATAGAAGATGCCCCTATGAAGTAATTTGCAAATGTAAAATTTCTGCTCTGTAAGAAAGCAAAAGGATTAATATTGCAATACAGTTGTGATATTAGTGTGATAAGAAAAACAAAATTATTCCCCTACCAAAAATGTTTGGGTGTTGTTTTTTTGAATGATAATATTTTGTGTTCTCTGCATTAACTTTTCTACACCGTTGTTTTTCTATGCTGATAAACGCATGGGAGGCTTTTTAAATTGCTGGTCAAACTCTTCGTGTGTAGCTGAAATCCTGCCCCACTCCGTCCCCCCCCATCTTCAGCCCAATGTTCCTCTCAGCAGTGGAGCTGACCTGTGAGGGAAGAGTCTCTAGCTTGTTTCCACATTCAGCAGAAGTGTATCAAAGTCTTAATTGTAATGACCTCTGGAAAATAATGTTGTAAGTAGCATACTATCCTAGATTTATCTTGGGGCTGTGCCTTGAGCGCTAGCACTTTTTTAGAGGACTTTGCATTGCTAACATCTTTTCTCCAGGTTACCAGTCCTTACGAATGTGAGTAGCATTAGATCTGTTTGATGCTATGTGACAAATCCATAATCCACCTTTCCCTTTTAAGAAAGGAGTGTGTGTGTGTGTAAAAACCATTCTAGGTTTTCCTGTAGCCATGACTGGTTCAGTCTGACTAGCTGTAATCGACCACTGACGGATCCAGTGATCTAGGCAGGAAGCTTTGTTCTGAGCTTATTACTCCTGTTTACCTATTGCGCTGCCCTTCTAGATTCAATAAGAGCAAGTGTTGCTTGATTGCACCCTCCTGCCCCCAGAAAGCCCCCTGCATAAAACTTTTTTATAAATTCCTCTTACAAAGACCTCTGAGAAGAATTTCTCACCTTAGCCCAGAGCATTAGCAGGGGTACAGCTCACAGTACAAACAAAAGTCCAAACATCTATTTAAGGCTGTGGAAACTACCTAGTTGTAAATGGGCTTTTCAAGACTCAGTTCCACCTTTCCTGGTGATGCTGCAGTGAGATGGTTCTCTGGCCAGTATCCTTATGTGCTGAACCTGAGTGTAGCTGGTACGTGTGTGCCCTCTGTGGTTGTTTAAAAATAAAAGTCTTGCTCTCCAAACCCTGGGGTGTCTGTCTACTCACTGTCAATATATTTTAGGCACATCTTTGCTTCTAGTTACCGATACAGAAGTCCTCTACATAAATACCTGGGGAGAGGGTGAGTGTTTCATAGGTAAAACACTGATCTCGACGTTGAATGGCCTTCTCAAAATAATTAAAAAAACCCCAAATATGCAACCAAAGGCACTCTTAGTCTTACTGCCCACAAGCAACGGCTCTACCCCCTCCTGAATTCCTGCACATGTTCTCTTCCCTGTTGTTCTAGATTCCCTCAGGTGTCCTTTATGCAGAGTGTTTCTTTAAATTCTTGCTGTTCAAATCCAAGAAAACTTCCTTTTTCACTGATGAAATAATTTATATGAGGTAAATTAAATAGTTCATCTAGAATCAGATATGTTTTGTCAACTTATGTTAAAAGATGTAAATTCTGTCTAGAAGAGGTAGAGCTTTCGCTAACTGTTATCTTCAGTCAGGGAGAGAACAAATAGTACTTTTTATGATCAACTTTGTTCTAGAGACATGCAAAAAATTGTTGTCATAGTGACAAACCGATCTACATAATTTGAGGTGCTAGAATTTAAATGACTTGTTGGCTACATTATCCAGAATCACAGCTTCTATAAATGAATGTACTAATATGTTAAATGTTAAACATGTTTGGCACTATCATGTAACTTTAGAAGGGCAAAGAAAACATTCCATTGTTTTAAAACAAACAAACAAAAACCCTAGCCCTAAAACTGGAAACTCGAATCTGCTTTTGACCTCTGGCTAGTAGATGCAGTCACATAGTGTAGCAGAGGAAATGCCTGACATTCTAGCCATCTGAGCTGGGGCTTCCAGCTCTTTGGCACACTTGCGTGTGTAGGTCTGATCTTTTTTTCTCCTTAGTTGTCACTGCAGACTTCTTGTAGAAGTGGACAGGGAACAGAATAATGCCAGAAGCACCATGTTTCATCTTTCTGCTTTGGGTCTTTCTGTAAAATGTATGTATTGAGAGTTTTGAACAAAAGTTCCTAATCTCTTGTATGTTTTTAGAAGCCAGGTTAGAAGAGGAGTATCATGAGTTTACAACTTCAGTAAAAATACTGTATTTTGAAAAGGCAGTTTGGGTGCTTCTGAAGAAGACCGCATTTATTATCAAAAATAGTCCAATAAACTTGTGACTGATATACAATACTGGAATGCTGGATAAGAAACAAGATATAAAATAAGTCTGTTAAATACAATTTTCTAATTATTGTGCTGTTATAGTTTGTGGGCGGTGTGGATATTCTTTACCTGGATAGAACACATGCAACAAAACTAAAATAGCAATATCAATGCTGCTGCTTTTCAAAAGTCTTGTACTCTGTACTGCCTCACAGCTGTAGAGTTAGAACATATATAATTTAGTCTGCAACACTGTTTTAAGCATCCAGTCCTTACCTGCCCTCTGTGTGCAATCCACTGTTTTCAGCTTCCAGTTTGCAATAACTGGGTATCTTCTGCTGGGGCTTTGATGTCCTGTAGTGTAGGTAGACTGGGTAGAAGGACAAACACCTTGAGCATGGAACTCACTTGCTGGAACTGCAGAACTATTGGGGAGCTAGATCCTGCCGCCTTGAACTGGATCTGTCCCTCAATAGGATGCTAGCAGCTCCCAGAAGTCCTGAATGAGAGGAGCAGAGTAAGGCAGGTCACCTCATCCCCTTCTTTCCTAGAAGCTGAAATGAGAAGGAAATACCTGTCTCTGGTTGGCTGGTTTTTTTGTTTTCCCCAGACACCTCCTCCTAGTGTAGGAGAGATAAAATGCGTAACAGATCAGTCTGCTTATTCTGTTCCTTGTGTGACTTTAGGTTTATTAAGCAAGAAATTGAGTTCATCAAGAAAGTGGAATTTTGAGATAATGTAAAAGTAACTGGGGGTGGATGGGAGTCAGATCGTGACTTAAGGGCTGTACCTGGATTGTAGGGCTCCATTGCTTATAAAGAAACAGGTGAACTGACCGGTTCACTGATAGGTCTGTATCTCTTACAAAATATGATATGCATAACATCTAATGACCGAATCTGAGGTGCAAGTCTAGAGATGCCTAGAAATGAGGGGAGAAGAAAATTGTTGCCCTCCTCAACATACAAAGCATGCTGTCTTAGAACTTTTCATTACTGCATAAAATTATTCTAACTTTATCAAGATAAAGTCTATTTCCTTAATCTTTTAAAAATTCTGTAGCATGGTACTGAGATTCCCAGACCAGGTCTGTGGGAGCTAGCACCATCTAAAGGGGTGATACATCACTACTGCCTGAAAACAACCCAGTGGCATCTATGCCATTCTGTCTGAGCACACTATTTATTGAAATGAGGCATAAAAGAGGACTCTGGTTAACCTCTAATTAACAGTCCCTTACGAGGATTGTCACTATGTAAGGGACTATGGTTTACTGCTGTGCTCTGCAAGTTCCTTGCGTTGCAGCTGAATTTTGAGCTGTTCAGTACTAACATGTGAAGTGAGATTAAGTGAAACCTGAAAACCGAGATAAAGATGTACCTTCACTATAGCACATCCTTAACTTCTTTTGAATGATACCCTGGCATCTCAGTAATTTGGGTGACTTTCTACACGTAGACTACAGCGTGAACGCTCACTGTAAGAAAGCCTGACACTTTCTGTGCTGAGCCATCATTAATTTGGTTCAGGAGGCTGCAGACAGAAGAAATCTATGTCTGGCTTTTACTTACAGTCCTACATTTGCAGAGTATTTTGCTTTGCCAACACATTTATTCCAACAATTTATTTTCCTTCCTAGGGACTATTGCTGTGAAAGCTACTAGCTAGTTAACAAGGGAAAGGGCTTTGCTTTCTAGCAGAAATCTACTGTGTCTTTACAGCTGCAGGCATCAAAACTCACCACTGAGTGATCAAACGTGGCTTCACATCAAGATACACGTGCACCTCTTTTCATCACTGAAGTAGTTGTTCTTGCATGCTTGTTTTACAGCTGTACCTTACACAGCTGAAACTCAAATCTATGGAATATGGAGCAAGAAATGAAATTTGCTGAAGCCTTCTCCTTCTATTTTCTGATAAAAGTCCAGCAGAGAGAGATCTGTGAATCATTGCTAGCTCTGCAGTATTGACTCACCTGTGGTATCCTGTGGCAGATCTTCCTTTTTTTTTTTCTTTCCTCTTTCTTCCTCACCCACTGGAGGGGGGGGACCGCGC
>VYZM01019494.1:37310-58808 GCA_013398915.1 Dromas ardeola | reverse complement strand
AAAATCAACAGTTGAGAAGGTGGGAGAAGCAACAACCACTACCTTTTTCTTTCCGTCTCTTCCTTATAGAGAAGAGATGGAGATGATACTGAATTAATTCACAGTATTTTGCTCTTGCATTGTCATATTTAGATCCTCTGGTATTGTGCAGCCTGACTGTCTGCTGGTATTTAATTAAACATAAAAAAAAGTCAAGTTTCCTTATTTTCTTTAAAGTTCCAGGTTATCTCAGAAGCAGGTTACTTCTGATAGGTCAGCAGACCTATAACATATACTATGAAAACCAAGAGCCTGGGGAGCTTCCTAATTTTTAAGCATCATGGAAGCTTCCTTTGCTCAGTCATCAGCTCAGAAGCAACCTCATTCTCCCACCTTTGCAATATGCTTGTCCTTTTAATGTGAAGTTGAGTAACATAAACAGTAGTCAAAATCAGCTCCTTGCCAGTTCTTTTAAATTGCTGCATGAAAAACTTCGTCCTGCAGATCTAATTTTTGGATTTTAAAAATAATTTTATTAGTAACTGTGGCAGACCTCAGAGTAAACTTATCTTTTCTAGTCACCTTTGGAATATAAAATATTTGATGTGAATGTTGAATAAATCTCACTTTTTGTCCATTGAAGACTTCCTTCTTTTTTTTTTTTGCCCCCCAGCATTGTGGACAAATCTTTGCCAGTTGTAGTCTTCATCTGTAATATTTGTAGTATTAATTCTTTTTACTCTGACATGTTTATACAGCCATAATTAATTATTTTTCATAATTCCACACTCATCAACATTCCTATTATCGTGTGCTCCCATTAGTTCTAAATATCCAATAGTGGTTTTGTTTTGTTTAATATTGGGAGTTTTCCGGTTGCTTTTTGTTATAGCACACCAATAATTCTATTCATTAAGAATCCTCTTTGTTTTATGTCTATGTGTATATAATGTATATGATTTCAGATTTATCTGTTCTTATATTCTTGTCAACTGATATATTGCTGACTTAATTCCAAAATGTCAATTTTAAATAGTGTCTTTTAAATAGTATCTAAAGACTCTGTTTAAAAATAAGTAAAAATGGACTTTGTGTCCCTGTAAGAGTTGAAGAGCAACACTAGAATATTTTTGGAGTAATATAATATTGTACTCAGCCTCATTCCTGTCTCTGCATTGCCTGCCTGTTGCCTTTTACTTTCAAAGCTGGTGGTACAGGTAAACACTTCAAAGATTGAGGAAGAGGATACACTTGAGCTCCCCTCAAAGCACTTTAGAGAGGAAGTACAACTGACCCATCAATGAAATTCTCTATACAGCAAATGCTGGTAAGTGTGCTAAATGAACTGAAAAAAAAAAAATTAAGATGTCTATGATCTTTTAATTTTAGCAGTCCTGTGATAGGACTGTAGTGTTTAGATGAAAATGTATGTTTGCTTTTCAAGTTGAATGGTGCTAAGTTAATCATCCTGTCTTTAATTCTTCCCATCTTTTGTCTTGGATCTATGATTGTCCATTTCTTTCAGATAATCCAAGAAATTACTTTCCCTAGGCTGCTGCCTTTCTTGTCTGGCTTTCTTCCTTACAGCATATTCTTCTGTTACTTTCACAGTAAGAATATTTCTCATCAGCAGATCTACTTATCCGTGTATGGTCTTAAAGCATAGCTTTTCTAGCAGAGGGGGGGAATTGTTTCATGAAGTATCTGCGGAAGTGTGTGTGAAAGCGTGTTAGATAGCACTTTAATCTTGCTGATTATTTGCTAACAATGTTCGGTGTTTATTACACTCAAACCATTTTGAATCCATCTGTAATCCGATTTACTTTGTCTTTCTAAGATATGGGGATATGGGATCTAATAGTAGGTAGGTGAGTGTCAGCTGAATAAATTGTAACTGCTCTTGTTCACATGTGTGGCTTACTGCAAATGCAAATTAAAATTTATAAGGTTAGTTGGAATTTGCATTGAGGACAGAGTAAGCACCCTGTCACTTCTTGTCACAGCTTAGCTGATAAGTGCTAGCTTGTTAAGATAAGGTAATATTACTGTGGTTCATGGTAATATTAATATGGTAATATTAATTATGGTTTATGTCCTTGGGCCTCACTGGAAGTACTGAAAATTTAAAATTTGACCAGTATTATCCATGCTTGATTTCTACTCTCTTATTATGTTTGTTCTATATAGTACTGCAATAACTGATACTGTTGCTCTAAATTAAAAAAATGGTCATCTACTTTTTTTCATAAGCCCAAGAAAGCCTTTTCAAAAATAAAACAGATTTTTGAAGCTTATTTTAGAGAAATTGTCCTTGAGGTAATTTCCTAGAAAAATTAACACAGGCATTTTCAAATGCTTTGGGTTTTGTTTGCCTCCAAATTCATCCTTCCCACCTCCCCCAAGATCCTAACATGCTTTTTCATTACTTAATTCTGTTGACTCCAAAGGTCTTCGGATGCTTAATTCTGAGTAATTTTCAGGTGTTAGACGTTCATTTCATTGACTGAAAAGTTTTGTGGAAGTTTTGCTTAGGTTGTATCCCAGTGAGATATGGAACTTTTGTGCACATTTTCTTCCTGGGTTGTTGTTGGCTTTTTTTTTTGAGCTCCATGTAGTTGGCTTTCTATCAGTAGTGGCTGGAATCATTATTTCCTTTCAGCATTTTCAAACATGATTCTTGATGGCTTGAGTCACTGTTTAAGCAAATCACTGCTTGCTTATTTTACAGACTTTGCTTGCATTAACAAAAGCAAAAATGCTTTCTAAAATACTAGTTGTCCCCTCTGATGCAGAGCTATTGAACATCCTTAATAGCATTTTACTCAGTTCAGGCTTTTCTGGTGTTGTCATTCTTGATAAAACTCCTCCATGTTACAGTTACTGATGGAGTTGAAGTGAACCTTGAGAAGCAAACAAGCTTTCTCAGACAATTTTTTTTTTTTTTACTTAAATGTGGATGGAAACCTGTGTTAACTCCAGTAAGGACTGAAGTAAATGAGATCCTGTCTCATGGTAATACTTTGGAGGTTAAGGCCCTAAGGGACTTCCTTCACTCCGAGTTAATTTTAAACCAGAATGTAGCTAAGAGAAAGCAAAATTCAAAGAACAGAAGACTTAAGATCTTCTGTTTGAATATGGAGAGGCAAATGCTGCTTCACACAAGTTCACTTTAATGCGCTGCTTCTGTCTGAAAGCATCTGTACAGAAATGCCATCCTTCAAGATGTGGAGTAATAGTAGACAAGCGTCATTGTGTGCATAACCTTTTTGTTAAGGTTGTGCAAAGGGGCTGAAAACTAAAACAGGCAGGTAAGAAATGCACTGATGCTAGTTAATAGGAACTTTGATTAAAGAAAGAAACAGATGGTAGCATGGCCCAGAACTGGGTTTTTTTAGATATGAAAACAGGGGAGAGAAACTAGATGATACAGTTGCCAGCTTAAGGCCTGGCTAAGAATCAAAGAGGAAGGGCTGAGGTGTGATTATACCTGGTGTAGTGCACAGAACGGTCTAGGAATGGAAGGAACAGAAGAGTTGTAAATAACGTGACTGAAGAGGATAACTGAGAAAAGATGTGTAAGTTCGGTGAAGTGTTGAGAAGAAAAGGGAGAAGGTGAAGGCAGTCACTAGGAAAAATCTGAACTCTGTAGTTGTGGTACTAGGTAAGAATAAGACAGTTGCGTGAAGGCTGCAAGATGCTTGTGCTGCTCAAGAGCAGTTCAGAAGAATGCCTGTCACTGTGAATGGAGAGAAAAGTGTCACTCTTAAGGAAAATTGTCGTTCTGGATGATGAGATGAATCAGTGACAGGCAAAGTACAGAAGATACAACTGAGCAATGTGAAGAGTATTAATTCTCTGAGGCAGAAAGGTCAGCTGTGGATTGGGAATTTGAGGGCTGTCTTTTCTTTTGATTTTGACAGAAACATGACATCTAACAGAAGCAAGTGATATCACCATCCTGGAAAGTCATTGTAGTGTTAAATACCTGTTGAAGGGCTTTTGGCAGCCTGGTGGTTTACAAATGTGTTTAGAGAGCATTTGATAAGATAGATACTGAGTAGTGGCAAGGTGCAGTCTGTCAGGATGAAGAACTGCAGTATTTCCCACTTACAAGCTTGTTTTCCTGGGTCAACACATCTGTATGAAGAAATGCTCATTCAGTTATTGTAAATAATTGTATATTTACTGGCGGGGGTTGGGGGAGAGAATGGAGTAGTGTTTAAAGCAACTGTTACAGGCATTGGTTAGGTATGTGCCTGAAGGTTTCTTGTGTGCTTTTCCAGTGATTCTTATATAGTACCTACTGGATCAAGATTTTTGAACACATAGTGTGGGTTAAATCTTTAGTGCCCTGGTGGCATTTTTTTTTAACTTCTGGGCTTCATGCTTAATGAGAAATGTTTTAGTCAACTTTGAAGTTTTGGGGGTATTCAGTTTCTGGCTTCAAACTGGGAACTTTCAACTCCTCTTTAGTTGTCCTGGCTAATTCCGTGTGCAAAGGTTCTCCATTTTCTTAGGGGTGGTGAGTGTTTTTGAATGGCAGGAAGAATGGATACTGCTTATGTTTTTATTCTGGTCTAACACAAGCTAAATGCTTGTTTCTTTCCCCATTGAATATACTTCCTAATGTTCCTTTGCCACAAATTCTTTTTCTGTTTATATTTTGTTGGTAACTGTATTAACATAATTTTGTTGTGTTTTTTTTTTTAAAGCACTCTCTGAAAAATGCAGATGCCCAAATGCAGACATCTGACTCTGTTTTTGCAGAGAAATTAAATTGTAACATTTTGAGTTACCTCTGTGAGAATACCTTCCAAGAATAGTCCTTTGCAATCTGTTAAGAAGAGGCTCCATTCCTTCAAAATTCTCACCTTAGTGGTGTGCTGTCTGGGCCATGCTCACCTTCAGTGTAGTGAGCTCACTGGGTGTCTCAAGTCAATAATTCATACAGATATTGCTTCACTGACATGCTGTCTTTATCTCTGGATTCTTTATTTGGCACACAGGAATTTTTCTGTCGTTTGATTTCTTTGTCAAATAATAATGATGTTTCTTATTTCACACCTCTTTCTTAAATAGCTATAGTTTGGTTGCTTACAACTACATGTAACATGCTGTATAGAGCTAAAATAGAAAAAAACCTAATTTTTTTGAGCTTTCTGGCTTTATAGAGTAGTGTCTGTAAATGATAGTAATATGTGACTATCCTTGAAAACTTTATATTATTTGTGGGATCAATGGGTTAATTTTGATTCTCAGCTCCTGAAAGAGGCAGTTTGAAAAACTTCTTTACAAGAAAGTTTCTCTACATAAAAGTTAGCACTAGGGAAAGGTGAACCTCAAATAGAAAGATGATCTCATTCTTGTTTTCTCTCAACACCTTATGTATCACCACATCAACCTCTTGTCTGTAACTAAGCTTTTTATACCTTTGAGTTCTGCAGACATTATCAGTTTCAAACGTAATAATGCCAATAAGTTTGGCAGCTGAGATGCCTGTCACTTTTACCTCAAAATAAAACCCACATTTTTTTGATAAACCACTTGCAATACTTGGAAAAAGCATGTTACAGTCATGAAATCTTATGACAACTTTGTCAGGTGTTCTCATTTTAGACAGGTAAACTGTCTTACATCAGCTCACATAGTTCCTAAAAACACTGTTTTGTGCTAGTCAATACTTTACATTCTTCAAAGACTTCTTTTTTTCCCTCTGTACAAAGATTAGATTAATTTAGCAGATACTTTCCTAAATTACAACAAACGGAATAGGTAAGTACAACATGCTCGTCCACAACCTTTAAAAAAAAAAAGCTATGTGAATATAATGCAATTAAAGAATTTACTGATGCACAGGTACAGACAGAATAGTTTAAGATGGATTATATGCATCGATCCTTTCTACAGTCTTTCCTCTGGAATTTGTATGAATAGAGAAACAGAAGTTCTTTCATATCTGTTTTCTTCAAAGGACAGTAGCCAGTATAGCTAAATACTGCAGATAGTTGAAGTTTTTTGGCCTAGTAGCACGTCATCTTATCGTAGCAGAAACAATCAATGTCCGTAATAGCAATGAAATCCTATTCCTGTGTAACGTGCTATGCCCCATTAAGTTTCAGCTGTTCTCCTAGTGTTTAGACTGCACAGATTTGGATGCATGCCTTGAGCGTGCATTTGGCCTCTGGTAACTGTTCGTAGCAGCCTCTCTTTTTCTTTCTGATTTCTTTAGCAGAGACTCCTATTTAAGAAATGTGTGGCAAGGGAGAAAGAGAGAAATCATCAACGAGCCATCACTTCTCTCCAGCCTCCTAATGCCTTAAGCAACTACTTTCCTTTTATTCTTCATTACATTTTGGTGATAAAGTTTTTCTAGATTCTCACATGCAGTTTAGGTGTCTATGCTATAGAAATGTAACTGAGATGGAAGTGCACAGCCTGGTACTTCCCTAATGACCTTGATTGACAATTCTTTTGCTTCCTGGTAGGTGGGAGCCGTAACGCTTAGTGTAAGGACTCTGTTGTAGGCTGGAGGAAGAGGAAGACTGCAGTAAACAGGACTACCGGTAAGTAACACTTCCTCCCCTCCCATAAAAGCCCTCAACGATATATGGTGATTGTTCTGGAAAAATGATTGATTCTAGATGAAAATGTGTCTGTTTCTGAGGCTTCCCAGGAAACTTTCTATATTACTTGTGGGTGCATCTTAAACTCTCAGGGAGGCAGAGTAGCTAAGAATAGTTGTTCTAAGTAACGGGGGTGCAAAGGGCACTCTGAATCTGAGAGGCTTCAGAATAGTGGGATTTTCAATCTCCAGCACGTTTCTGGATTAAAAGAGTTCAAATGCAGGGTTCAGAAGCATATTAAGAATGGAAAGTTCACCCTCAGCAAAATCAGATGGAAGAGCATGGTTTCCCTGTGAAAGGAATAGAGGCATTTCAAAGTTATGTTAGCTATTTGTCTGTGTAGTATTTTGATGTTGCAGGCAAACATATGTTCATTAATTGAACTGCCTCTGGTATGTGTTTGGGATGATGTTTCATACGCTTTTAAAATCTTTAAGATTTCTGGGTGCTGATATGATAAGCTTGAGGAAGAACTGGATGTTGGTGTTTGCATATTGGTATCAGTGAAGTCCATAGCACGTTTGTTTGTAGCCAGGGGAAGAGAAGTGTGAAGTAGTGATAGCTACCTATCTTGTCCATCTGTACATGGGCAAAATAAGCGGTCCTGCTTAAATTCAGTATATGTTGCCCTTTGTATAGTCTTGCAGAACAGTGTAATCACAAAAGCAGGTTGTGGAATGCTCACTCATCAAATGGTGTTTGCCATCCTTCTTGAGTAAGCAATGAGTTGAGGTAAATTTGTGTAACCAGAATGGGAGCCTCCAGAAAGCCTTGAACAGAGTTGGTAAGGTAGTCTACACTGACAAAGAAATTTGCTTAGGGAGGTAAATTTTTACATTATTTGCTGAAATCGACATGATAATAAAAAAGACCCTTTGGACAAATCAGGGGTACAAATGGATTAAAAATGCATTTACCTTAGAACCTGGGGTATACAAGTATAAATTCTTCCTTTCTACAGGATAGAAGAAAGGTTTCTTATGAAATAGAATTGCTGTCCCTTGCATCTTTCAACAGTACTTTAGCAAGAGTTGGAAACATTGGATCATGATAGATACTTGCTTTGTTAATGTTCAGGAGGTTTTTTTATATGCATGAATATAAACTAATCTTATGATCTTTGCCAATGTCAAACTTTTCCTTGACTTCCAATTACGTGGAAACATTGTCTTCATAGTATTTTACTTAAAGAAATAAAAAAAAGAGTTGATTCATAATTTAATACTTCCCTTGTTTTTATTGTCATCAGCTATTGCAAGATAGAGTTAATTTTGGCAACATTATCATGTTGTCATAGACTTCCAACCTTAATGCCTTGAAACTATCATAGTGTCTTAAAACCGTATTAATGCTCAATCAGACTTTCTTAACTTCAGCTCTGGATATTTGGAGTGTAGTCTGGTAGCTCAGCAAATATAGAAAGCTAGAATATAAAGTTTTCTGTAAATGTAGCAGGCTTCCTTCTGGGCCCTTTGAAAAAAAAAATATTGTTTCTGCTCCAATTTCTTCATCTGAAAAACACTATGTATCTCTGTGGAGCTTGATAAAGATTAGACACTGCTCATGCATTTTAGCCTCACCTGCCTCTGTTGTTAGAGATACTAAAGGGCCAGGCTTTCCAGACTCTACAGAGAAATGGAGTTATCCCCCATTGATTTCACTGGACAGTTCCATTTTAGCGAGGTTACAGGAGCTGAAAAGAAAATAGTAAATGAGCACTTAGAAACTATTGGCATCGTCTTGGAGCTATTAAAAGCCGTAAGTGTTTAACTTGTATATGCTTCCAGATGCCTGGAAGGAGAAACATTTTGGCTATATGTGTCAAATAAAAGGCATGCTAAAGGCTGGCATGTATGCCTTTAGCCCTTAGTTTGCTGCAAATTATACAGTGTCCTTTTTCACAAACAGGTCATCTCTTGCGCTAATACTGTTGGAGAGATGTCCAGTAGTAGTTCTTGCTGCTAATGGCATTGCTCTCTGCTTTCATACATCTGGTTAGCACCCATGCCATCTTACTGTTTCTAATTGGGAGCAAAGGGTGTGATAGTCGGCTGGAATAAGAAACAAACAGAATCAATGCAAGAGACAGGTCCTCTATTTTTTTATTTATTTTATTTTTACCCTTCTTAGAAAACACCAACAGTCTGCTTAATCACTTTGTTCCCTCTTCCTACCCCTCTCTGAGTTGTTCAGAAGATCATAGTTGTAATATTCTTGCATGTTTCTGTGCAGCTTTTCTTTCCCATTCCACTTCTTCCCACATGTTTCAGAAAAAGCTATTTCCTCCCTCTGTCAACAGCTGATTTTCCTTCTCAAAGGAACTGTATGGCTATGATGAATAACTTCTATTTATGTGTGAAATGTCCCATATGGAGATGATCAAAAGATATTAGCTATGAAATAGTGTATGATGCGATGTGGGAGTAGCATTGTTACTGATACTCCATTGGGTGCACAGGGGGAAAAATATAGCCATCTGACTAATAATTGATAGCTTTTAAGTGATTATAGCTAATGGTGGTGGTTATAAATTATGCATGGACCTTAGAGGAAAAAAATCCTTCAAGACCAGGAATTATTTTAAATATATATTATACTTAGAGTGGGGGAGAACAAGACAACTGGTCAATTAAGAAAAACTTCTAGAATCAAAGATTAACAGATTTTCAGAAAAGGCACTATAAAACAGTTGGTGAGTGATATGCAATGAGAATTAGTACCGCAATGTGAATTTAAAAAAAAAAAAAAAACAAACTGAAACCAACCAAACAAAAAAAACCAACCCCAAAACAACCCCAAATTTTTTTTTAATGAAGCATGCAGCCAGCTTCATAAGAAACCAGAAATGACCACTGTGACTAGTACATTGGTCTGAAAGAACATTTGTACAAGAGAAATCTGGCAGCTAACCAAGAGGACTGTTTAAGAGTTAAGAAGTAAGTAAAAGTAACTAAGTAATACATTTTCAATTGTAATGGCTGCAGGCTGCTTTCCAGGCAGCGGGATCTGGTGTTTTCACCACCCGTCCTATGAAGAATGTTTTCCCTGTGTCTAATCAGAACATCCCTTGCTGCAGTTTGTGACCCCACTGCGCTTGCCCTCCTGCTGGGCACCTCTCAGAAGAGTTGGATGCTGCCTTCTTTATAGCGGCCTATCAGCCAGTTGAGGTCAGTAGTTAGATCCACTTCAGCCGCCTCCTTGAGGATACCATTTCTGTTTGCTTCTCCCTGCACGTTGTGTGCTTCAGAGCCAGTTGTCCTTGGTGGCTCTTTAGGACTTGCCACAATGCGTCAGTACCTTGTACTGAGGGTCTCCAAACTGTATGCCCAGTGTAGTACCCCAAGTCACAGATAGAAATAATAATTTATTTCTTTCTGTTAGGTCAACTCTTCCTCATACAGCCTAGTGTCTGACAGCCTGTGTTGCCACAAGGCCGCCCTGATGACTCACATGCAAGCTGTTGTCCAACAGGGCCCCCAGGTTCTCTTGTGCAAAGCTGCTTTCTGACCAGCTAGCCCCAGCCTGTGCTGCTGCTTCATCCCAGCAGCAGTGCGTTTGTGTTCACTGAACGTCAGCCTCTTTCTCCAGCCTGTAAGGATCCCTCTGAAAGGATCCTGTTTATCAGATGTGCCTCCCAATTTGGTATCATCTGCAAACTTGCTGAAAGTGTGTTCTGTCCTATCATCCAGCTTCAGGAAGATGCTAAACTATATCATTCGCTGTAAAAGGTTCCTGAGGAGCACTGCTAGTAATGGGTCACCTGCTGGGCATCGGATCTGTGATCACTGTGGTTTAAGCCTAGTAGTCTAGCAGGTTATTCACTCACCTTGCAGTCCGCCTGTCCAGTCCATTTCTCACTTGTTTGGGTACAAAGATGTTATGGGGGACCCACGTTGAAAGCCTTGTTAAAGTCAAGGTAAATGACATCCACTGCTCTCACCTTATCCACCAGTCGTTTCGTTGTAGGGAGTGATTAGGCATTATTAAATCAATGTTGGCTGTTCCAAGTCACTTTCTTCATGTGCCTGGAACAGCTTCCACAATGACTTGTGTGACATCCACATATTCTTGAGGACTGAGGAATTCTGTAAGTCCAGTTTGCTCTTAGCTGTCTCCAACTTCATCATTCTCAACCCTAACACATAGTCCTTCATCCTCACGAGTGTGCAGTGGCAGAGACCCAGGAGGGCTGGCAGTTGACCTTATCAGGAAGGACTGACACAGAGGAGACATAGAGTAAATCAGCCTTAATTGTCTGGTCTTCCATCCACTGGGCAGCTTTCCTTAATCTTCTTTTTGCTGCCAACGTAGCCTGCAGAAGACCTTGTGGCTTGTACCCCCACTACCAGCTTCAAATCCAGCCCCACTTTGGCTTTCTTAATTTCATCCCTGTGTGTCTGAGCAATGGCTCTGTATTTTTCCTGACCAGCCGAACTCCATTTACACTTTATTTTGAATTTGCACGCAGTCAGGAATTCCTCATTCAGGAAGTTCTGGGAAATGTTGGGTTTATTTTAGCTGTTCACAGATTTGGGCTATTGTATTCTGAATATAACCCTGCAGACTAAGAACAGCTTGACCCTTTTTACAAGGAGAACAAATTTTAAGAAATCGTTTGCAGCAGTGGGGTTAACTATCTTTCAGGTTCGCGAGAAGCAGGAAAGAGGCATTTTTCCAAACATCAGCATTAAAAATTCAATGAAGAGCATCACTGTTGTTTGTCCTTGTTCCCAAGATATTAAGTGGTACATTCTCTTCCTTGTTGAAGTTGTATGGGAAAAAAATATTTGTGGTTGAAGTACAGATAAAAGCTTCAGAAGACCAGCATTTGATAAAGCTTATTTGTAAAACTTAAAAAAAAAAAAAAAAGTCCAGATAACGAGAATTTGGGAATTACTCGCTAATTGCAGTCCTAATTTGGGTTGTTTTTTCTGCTCTGAGAATAAATCAGTTTTATTCCAGTACAGTTGTGAAAATCTATGAAAGAAAATGAAAATTGTCTATAATTTTAAGTCGCTTTTCATGGTTTGCTGGTAAATTCAAACAGAGAGTTGTAATATCAGTGTTCTGTACAGAACACGTGCTGTACATGATGAAGGCAAGCAAGAGGGTGACCTTGTACCCGGCTCAGTGACCAATAACCATTGCAGAGCAGCACTTCCCACAGTCAGTTCCTCAGCAGAAGGTCCCCATCAGCAGCATCTTTGTGAGGCTTCTCCTGTGGAGATTACCCACCTTGTGCATATGCCTAAAGAAAGGATTTTGTGCCTTGTACTATTCTGCCCTTTGATTTTTTGCATTGACTCGGTGATCTATAGCCTCCTCGTTGTTTTTGTTGGCTACAATTTACTACAGCAATGCCACGTTTTTCATACTTACTGTATTAAGTAGGTGATGGGAGTCGTATAGGTGGTTCAGGAATCGTATAATATTAAGCAAGATAGGAAAGAATGGGCGGCAAGAACAGAGAGCTTATTTTCTGTAGTCTTGGTGTTTTCATAATGTTGTTTGTTCTTGAGGAATTAATGTCTGCTTTAAGCAAGTGTTAATGTAATAAAGCAGTATTTCAGATGCACCTGTAGGTATTGGAAAGCAGCGTAAGTATAATGAAGGGCAATACTAAATGCTTAATATTGAATGTAAGAGTACCTGTATATTAGGGTACTGCGTTGTGTTGATAGAGTGGGTTTTTGTATTGTCAGTCAGTGTTCTGGAAGTGGTAATAAACAGTGTGTGTATTAGATCTTCCACATGATTATAAACTGAATAACTGTGCAAGAAGTAAAGTATATTATATGTATCCAGAGAAACTAGAATTATGTAGCAAGCTCTTTCTTCATTGAAATTTTCTTTTCATACTGTTTGTATTTTAGAGGGAGGCGAAAGAGAGGAGGAAGTCTGAAATAATTACGGGACGGGGGGGAGGGGGGAAACCCCAAAGCCGATCATTTAATAATCAGTGTAGTGATTGAAAGTCTGTTGGGATACAGCTGCAAGGACATACTGTAATTAGGTCATTTGATGATCTGTTTAAATAGCCATTGCATACTGGGGCAGGAATAACATCATCTCTGAAGCTCTGCAGAGAATCATCATCTCTTTCATGTTCTTTCACTAGTTTTTCCTACTTCATAGATATACAACTTGCATCTATTAGTATTGAAATTTCATAAATGGGAATTTTAGGTCTGGTAACTCATAATTGTTGAATCTTCATTTATCTTCTACTTTTTATAATCAGTCTGTCTTGTAGTGATTTCTGTGGACAGAGAAGCATATGCAGATTTCTGCAATTTCAGAACTCCCTGTGTTTCTTGTTTTTAAAACAGGCATGCTTAAATGTAGGTATCAGTCATGCTTTTTAGATGAAAAGGAACAGTTTATGCCTCTTAAAACTTTCTAACTCAGACTGTAACATAGTCAGATCTGTAACAGTCAGTGAGAGAACATCCTGGGAACTGCATCATTCAAGGAAATCTGGCACTTTATTTTTACTGTGTCCTTAAAATTTAGTTTTTCATGCAACTCTGTTCATTAATTATAAAATCTTACTTCTGTGGTTTCTTAACAGGAGCTCTTGAGAGTTTAATTGGTATTTCATCGTCTTAGAAATCATACTCCAATTTTTAGTTTCTGAATTCTTTTAGAAAAATACTCAGGAATGAAAGGAGAAATATTTTTAGCAGTGAAGTGGAATGTGTTTGGGAAGACAAGCCAAGAAGCAATGGAGAAAATACTTCAGACTAATTTGAAGGATTCTCCCATTACGTTGCTAATCGTGGCAGCTTTCACCTTGTGCTGCAGTACAAATATGGAGAGTATAGTACTACCTATAACAGGTTTGACTCTGAAATAGCAGAAATTAATGAAACACAGGCATCCGTTTCCTGGATATTCTTCCAAAATAAGGGGATTACAATGTTTATAAAAGGGATTCTCAAAGCTCTTAAATTTGGAGTAGTAGTTCCAATAGGCTTATTAATTACTCCTGATTTCATAAGTAATTTTAGTATGTAGAATTCGGCGTACTTTTGGCTTACAGCATTTTCAAACACCAAATTCTTTTAATTTAAGCCAGAAGATACCATCCAATCTGACCTCCAGTTTAAAATGACAAATATAATTTTAACCAGTGAAACTTAATTGAAAAGATTAATAGCAAGATGATCCATATGCAATAACCAGTGAAAATACCCAAACGCAGTATGCTCTTTGAACCATAGCACTCTTTCTTACTCTTTCCAAAAGAAACTTTAAATTTAAATTCAAATTCAGACCTTAGTCTAAGACCAGAAAGGGGCATTCAGGCTAGCTGTTTTAGAATATATAATAGAACCAACTGTGCTGGGTAAAGAATTGCCTGTGTATAACATCAAAATTTGTCCTCAGAATAATTTTAATGAAGCAAAGATCCTCCTTGTATTTGTTAGGATGCCTTTGCTGGCTTGGATGCCTTGAGGTAGAACTGTCCTGCTCCATGCTTACAGTGAATCTCCCAAAACACCTAAGTTTTCCCTTTAAAAACAGGTTCTGTAACAATACAAAATACTAACTTAAGTCAGCCTGTGTACCGTAACATTTCACCAAGCAGATGTGAGCTCTTAAGATTAATGGTTTAAAATCAAAACTATCTACTCTATCTTTGCAGAGTTTTGCTTTCTAGCCAGGCAGTTTTCACAGGCTTCCTGAGTCACAGCAAACCTTTCCAAAGCCCCACCTAGACCTGGGAAGATCCTGTTGTCTTTCTCACATCTGTGGCTTGTCTGTTCACCTGTTCTCTACTTTCTCAGGGGTCTCCTGAGCATTGGGATCCTGGCTTGCTGTGTCTCTGCCTGCCTGCTGTCTCTCCCCAGGACTGCAGCAGCCTCCCCTGGCTGGATATGGTTAGCTGCCTCCAGGGGAAGGGGCACTCTTCCCTCCTTTCATAAGATCTCACCTGAAAGAGTTCAACAGGCTGGACAAAGTAAACAGGCAACCTTCTTTGTGGTTATTCCACCATCAAAGAATAACATACTTGGCACCGAGCGCTAAAAGTGTGCCCCTGAATGCAGTGCAGTGCTATGAGGATACTCGTGCATGCTCTGAAATACCTGACTTGGGTACTGGAAGAGCATAGGTGTCTTAATGAGCACCTGGCAGGTTAATCCATGGCGTGTTGTCTCTGCTCTCTCTATGATGTGTCTGTATGGGAGGCTGGCAGGAGAACTCCCCAGCGACCGGTGGTCTACCTCGCATTACTGTGGTAGCCCCACAGCACTCCAACTTACGGTTCACCACAGGGTAGTTGCTTTGTGGTGAACCATAGGAAGTCTGAGTTGAGACGGTCTCTGGCTGCTGTTCCCAGTGCTGGTACAGGTCCAGAGGTGGGAGAGAGGCAGAGCCAACGCAGGGTGGTACAACTAGTAAGGCCGAGGCAATGACGTAAATCTAAAAATGAAATATTTAAAAGAAAACCCTTCTTCTTGCATTGTGAATTTTCTCTAAGGCTTTGTAATAATAGCCCACTCTAAATGTTGTATTTCTTGGAGGAATTTTTCCTTTCACAAGGCATCATCATCTTCAGCCAAAGCTTTAACTTTCCCTGTGGCTGTTAAACATGAGATGAACCCCGTCACCGGTCTGTACTGCAGTGAGGACTTTGATTCTCTTACAATTGGGCATAGTCAGCCAGTCTGGTCTCCCACCCTGTCATCTATCATACTGCATCAAAATGTGTACTTACCTGGTGGTTTGGGTTGACAGCTTCATTTCTATTGAAATTTAGCTGTTACGACTAGTCAGGAATTTTGAATTTCAGAAGGTGACAATTTTAATATTATATCATCAACATAATGTTGTTCTGCAGTCATATGCTCATCAATAGCTCTTTCACTTTGTTTTATCCACAGTATTTATTATTATGGATATTTGTTCTTCATAAGTTGTAGTAATCAAGTATAGCAGTTAAACAGATTGATCAATGTGGCTAGTAATATAGACAGTCTGGGTTTGGTTTTTAGATTTTGTTTTGGTTTTTTAATGACATTACCATAACGTGTGCCTGGTTGAGTGGCTCCAGTTGTATTAGGGGTTATACAAATTCAAAGCAAAACCATTTTTCTGTCTACCTTACATAGAAAGTAATCGATGGCTACCAACAAATGTGTGACTACAGAGAGTCAGTGAAAAGTTGTCTAGTGTGGAGGCTAGCATTGGAAATGTAGTATTGTCAGGATTTGTATTTGGTATCTTAGGATCTAAGGATTATTAAGGAGCTCTAAGGAGCTTAATAAAGGTCTAGGGGTAACGACACCATGTGATAGTCTAGTAATCTGAGGGTGGCAGCTGCACTTTGTTTTGTAAAGGAGAGTGTCTGTTTGTCCTTCAGGCTTGCTGTTTGACTGTCGTCTTTACTTTGTTTTTCTTCAGATTGTGGTTACAGTGGGACAGCATTAACGTATCTGGATGATAATTATGCTACTTGAATACACACCACTTTATTATTAAGCAGTGAGCAAATACAGGTCAGTTTAAAGCATAGGTTGCTCTTCCAGGGCACTGTAACTAAACCGTGCCTAAGGTATTGCTATTAGACGTGCACTGTGCTTGTTTTACGTCGCTATTTTTTTTTTTTACTTGCTCTATATGCATAGCTCTCTTCAGTACTGTGAATGCGTTTCAGGGAAATTAAGATCAAATAATACTGTTTCAGAGCTCTCCTGATATTTTAAGGTTCTCTTGTGACTTGGTTCAAGAACCTTACCAATGATAACCAGCTTGTGCTCTTAGGAAAACATTTCTAGATGTACTTGTAACTTTTTTTAGAACTGTCAAAGTTTTCTGCCTTGTAAGGCAACTTCAGGGTGTTTAATGTATAAAGAAAAGTCTTATTGGTTATTTTCTTACAATTCTGTAACAGGAGAAAAGATCCCTTTAAATGGGGTGGGCATGTGGATTTGGAAGATGAAAGCGTAACAGATCTAGAACTTGCAAGCTAAAGCCTAGAAAAAGATCTCATTAATGTTAAGGCTGGTTAAGCTGTAGATTTTTTTTCTCCACTTACAGTTTCAAAGTCAAGATTTGGGTATCTTTTTAGAAAGGTTCTTGAGCTTAATTGGAAACAATAGCTGCTGTGGTGTTTGTGTGTGTATTACATAGGTCAGTTTATATAATATTGATTATTCCTCTTGGTATTAAAATACTTCAGGGAGCCGTATGTATGAAATACTATGACATTTGTTTGAATGGAGCATAAAGTGAGGGAGTAATGTACATGGGCTACATTAGCAAAGACAAGAAAGTCATTTGGGCTAATCAGCAAGGATTCACCAAGGTGAAGTCACGCTTGACCGACTTGAGAGCCTTCCATAATGAAATGACTGGCTTGGTAGATGAGGCAAGAGCAGTGGACAATTGTCTACCTTGACTTCAGTAAGGCTTCTGGCACTGCCTGCAATGGCATCCTCATAGGGAAGCTGATAAAGTATGGGCTGAGGTGAAAACTGACTAAATGGCTAGGTCCAGAGGGTGGTGATCAGTGGTGCAAAGCCTAGTTGAAGGCCAGTAACTAGTGGTGTACCCCAGGGGTCAATGCTGGATCCAATCCTCTTCATTAATGATCTGGGTGATGGGGCAGAACATAGCCTCAGCAAATTTGTTGATGATACAGAACTGGGTAGAGTGGCTGATACAAGGTCGTGCTGCCATCTAGAAAGACCTCAGCAGGCTGGAGAAATGCGCTGGCAGGAACCTCATGAACCTCGACAAGGAGAAGTGCGAAGTCCTGCATTTGAGAAGGAAAAGCTACATGCATCAGTATACGCAGGGGGCCACCCAGCTGGAAAGCAGCTTGGCAGAAAAGGCCCTGGCTGTCCTGGTGGATACCAAGTTGACCATGAGGCAGCAATATGACCTTGTGGCAAAGAAGGCTGTTGGTATCCTGGGTTGCATTAGGAGGAGTGTTGCCAACAGGTGAAGGGAGGTGATCCTTCCCCATTACTCAGATCTGATGAGGCCATGCCTGGAGTACTGTGTTTGGGTCCGGGCTCCCCAGTGCGAGAGAGATATGGACATAACAGAGAGCATACAACGAAGGACACAAAGATGATTTATGACTGAAGTATCTCTCCTATGAGGAAAGGCTTGAGAGAGCTGGAGCTGTTCAGCCTGGAGAGGAGAAGGCTCAGGGGGGATCTTTACAATGAATATAAATACCTGAAGGGAGGGTGTAAAGAAGACGGAGCCAGGCTCTTTTCAGTGGTGCCCAGTGACAGGATAAGAAGCGATGGGCACAAACTGAAACATAGGAGGTTCCCTCTCAACATCAGGAAACACTTTTTCGCTGTGAGGGTGACTGAGTGCTGGCACAAGTTGCCAAAAGAGATGGTGGAGTCTCCATCCTTAGAGATACGCGAAAGCTGTCTAGATGTGGTCCTGGGCAGCGTGCTCAGGATGGCCCTGCTTCAGCAGGGAGGTTGGACCAGGTGACTTCCAGAGGTCCTGTACTGCCTCAACTACTCCTTGATTCTGTGAACTAGGACGCTGCAACTTCATAAGAACTATTTTTAAAAATAAAATTTTAAGTGGGCCTTTTAGAATAGTACTTAGCTGTGTCACAGCTTGTAATGTGATTTTTTTTTTTTACTTGAAGTTTTTCACCAAATTGAACATATTTTTATTATATGTATGGAATACTTAAGTAAAACCCTGGGGCTTGAATTTTTAAGGTTTTGAAATTGGAGCTTGCATATTTCTGTCTTCCCGATTTAAACAGAATAGTACCACTTGTCAACCTCTGTAAGCAAGTTGTGTACTTCAAACAAAATTTTTGCTTGTATGGTATATTTTAGTAATGAACTCCCCTGTCTTAAATGCAAAACTGTTGGCTGTGTTTTAGGAAAGAAAAAATGAACTGTCTGTCTTTTTTTTTTTTAAAAAAAAAAAAAGCCTTTTTGCAAGAGGTTTTATGCCCTCTTCCACAACTGTGAACTTCGTTATAGATCTTTGAGGAAGAGGACGTGAGAAAGATGCAGTGTTTACTGCAGGGGAAATTTTCCAGGGTGTGCTCATAATGGCATGTAAGACAGGAAGGCACTGCCTGGATCATGCCGTTCTGTCCTTTGAACATAAAGACTAATCACTGCTGTCAGTCCTGCTTTAAAAATGAAGCCTCAAGGGTTTTGCTTCTTTCAAAGAATTGTAGACTAATACAAATAACATCCAATTCAGGAACTGTGATAATCACAAACCAAATGTTTGAATTCCAGCCTCTATTTTCTTAGCGTGCTCCTATCTTAATGTCTTCAAATTGCAAGTATTCTATCATATAAAAAAGTTAATGACACATTCTGCATTAAATGATAGCTTTAATAGCTGTGTTACAATCCCATGGTATTGCAGGAAAATGACAGTTTTCAAAAATAGCTTTCAGATACTTTTGAAAGGTTATTGCAATCTTCTGCCCTCAAACCTTGAAAGAGGAAGTTATAATTACTAATCCTTAGAGAGTGGCTTGATTTTCATACTACTATCATTCTAATTTGGAAGAAAATGGCTCTTGGTAGTGTGTCTCACCACATATACAACATTCATTAGCATATACTCTCCTTTCGTACTGACCAGGCTTTAGTTTCAAAGTCCTTGTTTTAATTTTGAAGTCCCATTGAGACATTCTTGGCTTGTTTCAGAACTGTAGAAGAGGTAACCATGCAATCTTGTCTGAAGAAATCAAGTATTTAAAACAAAATGTTTGAAAATACAGATGAGAACTTTCTCTGCATATATTTGCATTTTGGGGGAGGAAAAAGTCTAGCAAATGTTGGCATCCAAAATTAATTTTCCCGAGTAGTTATGTTGCAAATAGATACGGAATAAGAGCAAGATTTTTTTTTTTGTTATGCTGCTTTTGTAGTTTTGTACCTCTTTCCCCGCTGCTTTCCATCCATGTCCTACTTTGCCCCAGCAGTCTTCTGGTGTTTTGCTGGTTCACTGAAAGTGCTATAGAGTTTAGCATTTTGACAGTGAAAATCCTGACTTGCACAGTAGACTGAACTTTAACTTTCTGTTAATATGATGTTAGTTGCTTTAAATTCAAAAAGATGAAAGATACTGTAAAGCTTTTTAGACTGATCCCCATTGCCCCATTAACTGCTTTAATTCATGGAGCTAATTTAAAGCAAAGGAAATCTTGCAAAAGTACAGTATTTCTGTTTTTAAAAATGCTTTTCATGTCACACTAGCTTGCTCTAACAGGAGAGTTTGTGGAGAGAACTCAGCAGGATGAAAATAATGTTTTCATGCGTGAGACTTTTCCATACTGTCCTCCCTAAAGCCTCACTGAGGAAGGTGTGCAAATCAAGTTGTGCTCACTTTTTTAAATGTGCCATTTGCAGTATAACTTTAAAGCATATAGATAAGTAATCATCTGCCACTTGTCTGTGTTACAATATTTGGAGATTGACAAAAGCTGCTGCTTGAGTTAATGAGGGCACTTGAGCTTCTGTCCCTGAAGTAAAAGGCCTTCAAAAAGCAGCTTTGTAGAAGAGCCATAAAGAGCCTAAAGCTGCCGCTTCAAACAGCAGTAGGAGCTGTTTAAACCATCTGACAATTAATGCTGCGTGATTCCAGTACGGAGACTTTCTTCCCTCTGCTGGTTGAATGGCTCCAGCTCCTCTCACCTCCCTTCCCACTGTCTCTGCAGGTTAACCTCTCCCAACCCATCCACCAACGTCTCTTCTGCATTGCAGCTTTTACCTTCTCCTGTACTCTTCTGGACAAATTATGGCATTAACAAAGCTCATAAATAATAAATATAATTATGGCTGTATCCCTTCTCCTTACTTCTAGTCTACTTAAAACAATCTCTTTCATAGCAGAGTTTTTGTATAGTGTCTCTAGCAGCACTGTAGCATACTCTCAGCCTTGGCACGGTTATTAGCATATAAACCACAGGTTTAGTATAGAAATAACTCAAATATTAAAAAATAAGCAACATGTTAAATTTTTCCTTTCTAGGGTATTTTGTCCTTGTATTGTACTCTATTTTTGCCATGTGTTTGTTGTCAGTACTGGACTTGCCCCCCTCATTTTTCTCAAATGTGGAACACTATTTTAACTTCCCATTTTATATTGTAACAGAGTACTACTATACATAGTAAAATACAGTGGTACTCCTGTTCTTTGAGAGAGTTAATGATTTTACTGGGCTATTTATTAGGATAATTCTGATTATTCTTCGTATTTGTTAGCGTAATTCTGATACATTCTATCCTTTTTTCTAACATGTCAAAAATATGGAGTAGTTGCTTGCAGCTGATAGGGGAAGGGAAGCTTGGGGAAGATGATCCAGGCCACCAAAGATACGAATTGCCTTTGCATATATCCAGGCCTGTCCATAGCATTATATCACCATTGGGGAAACCTGGTCTCACAGTTTAGATACTTCATCCGGATGCCTCAAGTTGAATGCGTCTAGGTGGTACGATTTCAGGAGTCTGCTTTCCTGCTCCGGGTCATTGTTACACAAGCTCGTATCTTATTTTCTCTTTTCCTGCCTTTCTGCATCTTTCATGGCACCTGTGGAAGGCAAAGAAAGATGCACAGTGTATAATTAACAGCTAAGCATATGATGATGGAGACATGCTGAGAGAGTTGGGGTTTTTCTGCCTGGAGAAGTGAAGGCTCCGGGGAGACCTTATAGCTGCCTTCCAGTATCTGAAGGAGGCCTAAAGGAAAGATGGGGAGGGACTCTTTATCAGGGAGTGCAGCAATAGGACCAAGGGGTAACAGTTTTAAACTGAAAGAGGGGGGATTTAGTTTACTGTGAGGGCGGTGAGGCACTGGAACAGGTTGCCCAGGGAAGCTGTGGATGCCCCGTCCCTGGAAGTGTTCAAGGCCAGGCTGGATGGGGCTTTGAGCA
>VYZM01019494.1:1064-36298 GCA_013398915.1 Dromas ardeola | reverse complement strand
GGGGGGGGCGAGGAATAAGTATCTTGGTTGCAATTATCCTGACACAGATGACTTCCAAAAAGTGAACTGTTTCCATTTGCAAAATGAAGGAACTTAGGCGGGCTATCCAGGCCTGGAGAAAAGGTAGGGATTCTGTAATAGGCAAATGTGTAGAGTACTGCATTGATCTCTTGACAATATAGAGCAGATACATATAACATTGGGAATAGCGATAGATGGGGTAAACCTCCCCCAGATGAAAAGGGTTTAATACACTGAGTAGACAAAATAAGAAGAAATTAGCAAAATCAAGTAAATATGGAAAAAATATATCTGAGCAGGGTTCAGTGCTAAATCAAACTAAACCTGATAAAAAGTGAAGAAAAAGACGTAACTTTTGTTCACAAGGAATATGTATTTTTTTATATATATATATATATGTGTGTGTGTGTGTATATATGTGTGTATATATATATATGTCTACCTCAAGACAGGAGAAATAGATGAACTTTCTGCTCCAGAAAGGTTAAAATGAGCCTTTTCAAATCAAATCTGAATCCAAGATGCTTCTTGCTATTGACAGCCTGTTTCGCATTCACCTTTTCTGATGAAAATACATGCAAATCTCAAACAGAGTGTACCCAGGCACTTGAGAAACACTCCAGCCAGAGCAGCCTGACTACCTGCAGGCGCTGTGGGGTTCCTGCCTTGCAGAGGTAACTGCTGCTTCCAAAGGGCAGTTGTTGTTCTGGAGCAGATTAGAAGTGGTGCAGTTACAAATGCCTTCCTTCTGCCTCCTGTGTCTCTTGTATTTTACAATTGCCTGTTTGTTGGATCTGAGGGATAATTTAGTAATTTAAGAGATTAATTGGTTTCATAACTGAATTTGCATTCCATGGATTCTGAAATTGCAGGAAACTATTCATGCAAAAAATGCCTTTGTGTTAATTCTAAATAGCTCTATAAATATGAGACCTGATTGTTTTTGACTGTAGCCTTTAAACGAATAACTCATCTGTCTTCAATATGATTAATTATTTTAAACATTTAGGGTGAGATTGATTGTCAAAGGTGATTAAGATGTCTTTATCTAATATTTTTCAATATAGAATTTAGAATTTAATTAAGATGTTGCTATCCAGCTGTCTCTTACATGGAAGAAAAAAATTCTCTTTGTACACTTGTTTAAATAACAGTAGTTATTGGCAATAGATCTATTGAAGTTTCATACTGTAGCACAGACAAAAAAGATTAGTAGTTGAGTTTGTACTCTTTTGTGTTTAAACCAAATGGTATAAACAAACTCCTACGTTCCTTGTCATAGAGCTTAGACTGGTAATTTCGTGTGTCTTTTCCTTTATGTTGATAGATCACCAGGCCCAGATTGTTATACTGTGTCATAATGGATGTCACTTTGTGCTACATTGTAGCCCTCTAATTTTCTTCTGGTATAACATGACTTTGGAAACTGGGGGAAAATATGTCAATAAATGTCACCTGCTTTTCCCCTGGGTCCTGATTTTTTTCAGATGCAGCATGTGTGGTTTTATTTTGGTTTTGTTCTAGAAGGCATTAAGTAATTACGTAGATATCATTGCTTTGCTGTAGATTGGCATGGGTGTGGAAACGTTAGTTCATTAAATATGGATTTATTTTATTGGATGCAGCTTTGTCATAGCTTCTCCTAGATAATTTGTATCTGTTGTTCGTGAGATTTGGTTCATATTTGAACTGATACAGCTTTCCAGGAATTTCTTTGGGGTAAAATCTTCCATTTTATTAAAAACACACAAGATGACAGTTTCTAAGCTTTGGATATGCAATTTGTTTTCCTTTAAAATTTCAAACATATTTTCTTAGAATTTAGGATCTGGTGAGCTTGACGTATTTCAGCTTCCTTAAATTTAATTTTACTTTGTTTGTTGTTTGTAGGTTGTCTCCCCTTTCCACTTTCCCAGTTGCACAGTGGGACTTCTCCCACTGCTGCTGGTGACCCAGATGGTCTTCTTGCGGGAGGAGCAGCCTCAGCCATTTTGCGGGTGAGTAGAGGCCATTGGGATGGAGGCCTGGACAGTAGTGCCTCTCCTCCTACCTGTTCTTCTGTTCTTCCCAGGTAGCACTTGAATTCCCCTCAACCTTCAACTATATGGCATGCAATGTTTGCATTTCCCTCCAGGTTACGGCCGTGGTAGAGGTCTTTTGACACATGTTTCCATCTGAAGAAAAACTCTAATAGCCTCCCAGTTAACATGGTTATCAGACTGTCTCTTTCTGTAGCTCCTGGTTAATCTGTTAACTGCTTTCTTCTCCTTGTACTGAGAAAGAAGCATCCATTCCCATGTGCCGCTCAGTCTCTATGGTTCCTTCCTTCCATCAGTAATCTTGGTCACAAAGCTAAAAGACCACCAAGTGTTATAGATCGTGGCTTGAACGTATTTTTGTGCTTGCTCTGTTTCCTCCTCTTGATTGATCTGGCTCTGACAAAGTCCTGCTTTGTTAGCAGAAATTGGTGGAGGAGTACAGGACTGCTACTGAAGAATGGGAAAAGGAAGAACAAACAAAACCTCATAGCTTTTTCTTTTTTTTTTAAGATCTTTTAAAGTACATTATAAGGCTCTTGTAACGTGTATGTTTTTGGAGGTGGTTGGCTAAAAGAAAATCATAGGTTGCAAACAATTTATTTAGTTCTGCCCCTTTTTTAAGCTCAGTTTCGTTTCTTTTGTCTGAAGGAGTTCAACCACGGTACTTACTCATTGATCATGAAGCTTTTCTTGTGGGTTGGAAGTGGTGCTTGATTGAACAAATTAGACAAGCTTTTTCAAATAAACAAGCTTTCTGTTTCCTAAATTGGTCGGATTTAAAGTCACCTTCACACTGGTTAGCTAGTAGCTCCATTTAGCATTTACATAATGCTCTCTTTAAAACAAACCACTACAGTTCAAAAGCCGTATAGTAGCTGTTAGTACTAAATAAGTATCTGAGAGGTTCATATACTCAAGATTTAGTAACAATAATCTGTCAAAGCTTTTAGTAAGTGGGTCCTTAAGTTTGTGGAACAGCACTCGATGATAATCTGTGGAGACTGCAAAGACGCCTAAATGAGTGTCTGAAAAAAGTGGTGGTAAAAGGACCATTGCCGTTCCTTAGCGTCTTCCATCATTATTTAAAATTCAGCACCTCATGTCCACAAAACAGTGTGTGAGCAAGCGAAGTAGAACAAGAGAAGACTTCTGAAGTGTAAATATACTTTGAGGTAGAGAAGGCTTCCAGGGTTTCTGCATAAGTTACAAGCGTTTGGTTTTACTTTATACAAAGACTTAGTGCTTCAGTATTTTTAAGAGTAGTCTGTTTATTAGAATCTCTGTTCTTTTGCTTAATTAAATAGTATTTAATAGTAAATAAAAATTTTTTTTATTTGAGTACTCGGTATTTGATTTGAGTACTATTTCATGATATTCCGTGCTGTGGTCAGAGTAGACTTCTTTCCTTTCTCAGGGCAATGTAGATAAAGCTATATTAAATTAAGATTAAAAACAAATTTATTGCTTAAACCTTATTCATGTTAATTTGGAACTTTTCTCATTTCAAGTTGTAATTGATATGTAAACTTTGAAGAAATTTTGTCCTCAATTTCTTGAGGTTTTTATGGCTGACTTTTCTTCATCTCTAGCTCTGTCTTGACCTTGACTGTACATTACTTCTTGTTATCGTTTACTTTTGCTCTGTACTTAATTTTGATATGAAAAATCCTTCCAGAAAAAGAATATCATTTAACATGTACTGTTTGGACTGTTGTCCCATCCAGTGTTAAGTAATGCATTGCTGTCATTGTTTTAATATGTTAGAAAATGCAGTAGGTTAAAAAAAAAAATAATAAATCAGTTACTGATACCATCCATCCTAGGGTGGTAAATCATAACAGATGCTGTTTGGAGATGCTCGTGTCTTGGTTTTTTAATTATTTCTGCAGAGAACATAGCACTGTTGTATGAGTATAGCAATGAGTGGTGGTGTTATAATTATATTCTAAGTGGTGACTGATAATATTTTTACACTTTTATGCTTGTTTTTTATGGGTGGTTTGGTCAAAATAGCCTCTTAATAAAAGTAAGACACTTAATGTCACCTGTACTCAAATTATATTTTGTCGTCCTTTTAATCAGTCTTTTTGTTGATACGGGTTTACAACTTGCCCCTCTCTGTAATTGATCTGTTATTGAGGCAGAGACATTCTTGAATTTGACAACAGTAGATAAAACCTGGAAGTAGACAGAGTTTAGATGTAGTATCTAAATTAATTTTGTTGATGACTTTATTAATACCTGCATGATGCCCACCAAATCTGTGAAAGAAATTCCTGGTGCTCAGGTATACATTACTACCAATTCTGGGTAACAATTATATTTTAGATAGACATAAGATTTGAAGGGGGAAAAATGGCCTTGTCTTTTATAACTGGCATGTTCAATGCACAAATACCACATCCACTTAGCCTATGTAGCTATATGGTGTCCATGAAAGACATTGTCTTCGCGTTAAGTGTCTGATGTGAAGATTTTTTGGAATTTCATTGCATAATTATGTCCCTTCACTCTGTGTGGAAAGGTCTTTGGAGTATGAAGCTACTTATTACCCGTTTATCACAAATATGTCTTGAAAATGTGTTGCACTGTTAGACTAAAGACTGAAAATAGTATGAAAATTGTCTTTGCTAGTATTTTCAAGCCCGCCATAAGAAGTATGATCAGATAGAGAAATACGTAGGTGTGTAGTGTTTGCAGTTACCTGCAGCACTCGACTGCTCGGTGAGTGACAGGAGCCACTTCTGTGGCAGGGAAATCAGTAGTGGGCAGGTAGCCAAAACTGCTTTGGCTTGCTGAGACACCACTGAGGACCAGGATGCTGACCGAGCCCAGCTTGGGATTGTTTTGGGATGTAAGTGAGGCCGTGGCCCTGCCAGGCTTTCCCCCTTTCTGTCCGGTGCCATTGTGCCGTCTGCCTGTGGCGGTCGTGCTGGTGGTTCTGACTTTCCCTGGCACTGCCTTCAGGTGGAGATCCGTCCTGTGGTGTTAATTCTCTTCTGTTTACTCTGTCTAGCATTAAGGGAGGATTTTGGTCTTTACTGCGCCAATTAATAAAAGCCCTTTACACAGAACGATACTTCTTTTCAACTTGTGTCGCTTCCTCCGCTCATTTTAAAATTTTCCCAAACTAGGTTATTGTACATCTGATGGTAAATTTTGTTGGTAGCACAAGAGCTTGTCTTGTGGTTGATTCTACCTTCAGGCAGAGTTTTATCAGCCTCTTCAGTTGCTTAGTAAAATAGTGTCCTGGACTGTTTGATATTCTAGTAACGTATGCATATTTTATAACAGTATCATCATAAAAAAAATCACAGCTGAACTTGATTCGGATAATTTTTCTCCTATATGTGTTTTTATGGACAAAGTGGAGGAGTCACTTGTTTTTTCCCGGTGATAACATTTAAAGGAGAAAGCACATGCTTGGAGGAGGTGTGCTAGAAGTTGTTGAAGGTGGCTCTGAGGGCTGAGTCGGCCTCAGTGCGCTTGCAGTGCCACTTTGCTGCCCCCTTGGTGGGCTGCTTCCAGCACGTTCTGTGTCCGAATGATCAACACATCGGCTGTTCTTCTTCATTGTCTTAGTTGATTCTAGAAATGTAGCCACCTTCTTAAAAAGAAAAAGCATTTTGGCTGCATCTCTTGTTTCTTAATTCCATGCAGCTTTGGAGAGGCCATTGGCCCTGTGAGGAGGTCAAGCTCTGTTCGTGAGGGGAATGCATGTGGTGACGGCAAACAGTTCTTGCTATGTGACGTTGCCTGTTTGGAGATCTGGATTATTCTTAGTGTTTGCCATGTTTTGCAGTCGTGCCCTTCCTCATGGTGTATCAAACATAACTAACTCTTCCCAAATCTGTTGTACGTCTGGGTGACTTGTCTGTCTTCAGACAAAATGAGTATTTCTTGTACGTTTACTTGCGGCTTGCTTCAGTGGTGCCCCCTGAGCGACTCTCCCCATGGGAGGTGTCCTTGACTACCTCTTCAGATACAAGGGAACAGCAAACACCTTTTCTGTTTGAATGCAGCAGGGATTTTCAGATTGATCTGGATTTGTGTTTCTTTCACATCCACATTTGTGGTGATGCAGAGAATTAGAATATGATTGAAGAGATTTGAGTACTCTAGGAATATATATTTCAAAGTGACAGTAGCTTGTTTTTTCTTAAGATACAGCTCTTGCTTTTACAGTGCTTGTTTCCAGTGCCACTTTATGCTTCTGATTTACAGTTAACAATAGTAAACAGGACAAAAATCTACCAACACGTTTTGTAACTGCTATTGGTAGTAGCAAATGTACAAATAATATTGTTGCAAATTCAATGATCATTTTAGTGAGCGGGTTTTCCTGGGTAATATAATGTTGTGGGGGTTTTTTGGTTGTTTTTTATATGTGTGTATATGTATATGTGTGTATATATATGTATATGTAACTAAACTATACCTATAGACCCGTCTGACAAAAATTTCATCATATGATGTAGCACTGGTTCATAACCCTGATGAACCAGCTGCTTCCCGAAAGTGTTTGTTTTTTATAATGTGAACTTCAAGGACGTAAGAGGCTCCTGATGTAGAATACGGGGTTTGTGTGTGTGTATATGTGTTTGAGGGGGAAGAGAGGGATCTCTTTAGGGTAAGCAGTATAGCTTATCGTTTTAGGATTTTGGCTTATTTGTGTGGAAATCTTGATCCTACCATTTGAATTCTTAAAATAGCTAAGTATCGTTTCAAAGAACAACTCTCAAATGTTATGGATAGTTCAGTGTGGTCGGAAATATATGGAGCAAACCAGTATGCTTTGTAATGAGGAAAAAATGCACTGATGATAATGGAAGAGAGTTCTTTGCGTTTTTTCCCCAAAGCTTATCTAACAGTCTTAAAATAGTAATATAGCAATTACTTTTTTCCTGTAATCAATGATACTTAACTTTCTTTATGTAGAGTAATATTAAGGTAGACTTCTTTATGTGTAATGAAGCTGCTATATCGTGACTGTGAAAGAACTATAAATCCAGGGCTAAAGAAACTTACGTTAAAAACTATAGACACTTCCAGTTGTCTGAACCTTATGTTTGTTTAAATTGTTTGACAGTTTTATTCATTAGCATTTGTCTTAGAACAAGATTTAATAATTTCTTTACTTTCTCCTTACTTTGGAATGTAGAGTAGGGTATTAACCATTGTTTCTATGTCTTAATATTTGTTTACAGCTTGAATTAGTAAAGTATTTTTCCAGCTGACTGTTATTATAAGCATGTATGTTTCTACCTATATTTTCTTTTGCTTTTTAATTGTGAAGAGGTTTTACTGGCTATACATATGAATATTAAATAATTTTAAAGCTTTGGGTTTTATCATTAATGAGAAAATTATTGGAAAAAAAATTGAGCAGTAAACAAATCAATTTCACAGCACAAGGAGAATAATGTTAGGGCAAAACAAAAATCTGAAGTCACATTTTATAAAGATTATATTTAATCTGAATGAGATTTAAAAAATACACTATTTCTGCTGCACGATTTTGATTTGCTATTTCTGAAGAATTGGGGGGGATGGGGGAGAACTATCTTGTTTGAAATTCTCTTTCTGAAAATTTTAATTTCATTTGATATTAAGATGGTAACTTATGGTATGAGCTTTGAAATTTAGTTCAAGTATGCTGATTCAGTTGTTCCCATATATATAGGAATGGTAGGTGGACTGTATCTGAATGGTGTTTACAGCCTCTGTTACTGGAAACAGCAGAGCTAGAAATAGCATGCACATGGTGTAACATCCTGCCAATTATTTGGGGTCCATGTAGTTATTCTGCTGTTCGCTTGTTTAGTATTCCAGAAGGTATTTCCATACCCTTTTCTTCTCTAATAAAAAACTCACTATTTGCCATCTGATATTTGGACAGAGCCTTGTTAGTCATCGTTCTTGTCTATTGCATTTTTATTTTCTTCAAAGAAATTGCTGTGCTTTGTACTTCATTGGATTATGCAGTTTGCTTCTGCATTCATAAATGCATGTAGTTGCTTCAGTTACATTGTGCCTGGTACAGTAACCCAACCCATATTTTAATGGGGAGGACACATTTGGTCTTTAAGTAGTCTCTTTCCTTTTCAGTGCTGCAGATTTGTTTTCTTGAAATCTGATGCGATTATGTTGAAAGCTGGTCTTTTTTTTTTTTTTAAGTTGTACTTCTAAGCATCTCATTTATGAGCACTACCTCCCTATTTATTTTCTTCTAACTACATATTTTCTTGAGTCAGCAATGATGAATCTTCAACTCTGGCAAGCTTGGGCTGGAACCAACAACAAGAAACTACAATACTTTTTAAAAAATTTACAGCGGACAGCAAAGGACACAATTTTTATCTTAGTGTTTGGTGCAAGCTAGGAGTGTAAATTTACAGTGTATTATTTGTTAGGGTGTAACTGCCTCTATGTACTCTTCTGTCATACAGTCAACACTGTGGGCTAGCTTGTGATATTTGAGAGGTAAACTCCTTACAAGTAATTGCTTTTACTTTTTCTTAAGAGTATGGTGTGTATTGCAACATTGGTGGGATACCTCAGGTACAGTAAGTAGTCTTAACAACTTGTTTTGTTTATGATAGTTATGGCTTTGTTCCGTTAATACAGAGTTCATCAGGATCTCATCTCGTATCATTTTCTGCTATTCTGTGAAAATGTCTTTGTACGAAACCTGAGTTGACTTTCACTGTCATCTTGCTGATGTTTTGCTGAAGCAAGAAATAATTTCCTTTTAATAATTCACATACTCAAATGACAGAGTTTAGACATGCTGTTCTCATATTTGTTACTTAAAGCATGATTTAGCCTATTAACAGCATGCTCTTTTACTCTCTAATCTCTTCTACCTGCTTTCCCCCATCTTGTTGGGTAGATGCGAGAAATCTGTTTTCACTGAAAAGTATGTGGGGTTTGTTTGAAGCTGAATGTGAAGCTTAAAAGCTGAAAAAGCGTACCCAAAACATTGCTGCTTTCCACAAAAGTTACATGGGAAGTAGTTTCATCCTTTTTCATCCTGCATCACGCTCTCCCTGTTGTATTCTTCTGCTTTTAATATTCATAATCTTGTCTTTGATTTAGTAACTAACAGGTGCAATGACACTTTCCTTGCTGTGTTCACTGAGAATAGATCCACCAGCTTTTACTTTCCATCTGTACCACCTAAAGCACGGCATTTCAGATGTATTAAACTATTCTTTATAATACTTTGTCAAGCCTAAAGCCTTCTCTCTCTTCATTTCATCTTTATATTTAAGTGCATTACTTTGAGCTTTCAATTGTTGGCAGCATCTGTTTCTCAATTTCTAAACCACCAGTGCTTGGCTCCAAAAGAATATTTATAGGAACTGGAATTGGCAAGTCTTATTTCTTTCCAGGTTCTTAAGTTAAACTATAGTCGATTTGTGGAAAGTGACTTCTGTCACTGTCTGTGACGTCAATGACCTGGGTGAGGGGACAGAGTGTACTCTCAGCAAGTTTGCTGATGACACAAAACTCGGAGGAGTGGCTGATGCACCAGAAAGCTGTGCTGCCATTCAGCAAGACCTGGACAGGCTGGAGAGTTGGGCAGAGAGGAACCTAATGAAGTTGAACAAGGGCAAGTGTAGGGTCCTGCACCTGGAGAGGAATAACCCCACACAACGGTACAGGTTAGAGGTTGACCTGCTGGAAAGCAGCTCTGCAGAGAGAGACCTGGGAGTCCTGGTGGACAACAAGTTGACCTTGAGCCAGATGTGCCCCTGTGGCCAAGACGACCAATGGTATCCTAGGGCGCATTAAAAAGAGCGTGGCCAGCAGGTCGAGGGACGTTGTTTTCCCCTTCTAGTCTGCCCTGGTGAGACCACATCTGGAGTACTGTGAGTTCTGGGCTTCCAGTTCAAGAAAGAGAACTGCTGGAGAGAGTCCAGCTACAAAGATGATCAAGGGACTGGAGCACCTCTTAGAAGAGAAGGCTGAGAGACCTGGGTCTGTTTAGCCTGGAGAAGAGAAGACTGAGAGGGGATCTTATCAATGCTTATCAATATCTAAAGGGTGGGTGTCTAGAGGATGGGGCTGGACTCTTCTCAGTGGTGCCTGGTGACAGGACAAGGGGCGATGGGCATGAACTGGATCACAGGAAGTTCCATTTCTACATGAGGAAAAACTTATTTACTTTGAGGGTGGCAGAGCACTGGAACAGGCTGCCCAGAGAGGGGGTGGAGTCCCCTTCTCTGGAGATATTAAAAACCCACCTGAATGCATTCCTGTCCAGCCTGCTCTAGCTGACCCTGCTCTGGCAGGGGGGTTGGACTAGATGATCTCCAAAGGTCCCTTCCAGCCTGTGCCATTCTGTGATTCTGTGGTTGAAACTGTTTCACTCTGTATAAAATTACGTAAGTATTAATTGAAGGGATGGAAACTTGGTTTTACAATGAAGTGAAGCTTCTAATCCGTGAGCAACATAACGGGGAGGGAAAGATAGTATTTAATTTTTAATGCCCAATCTAGCCTCAACTAGAAAAATAATGTTGCTGTGAAATTCTGTCATGAGTATGCTCTTAAAAATAAGGGTTTAGATTCATATGTAGGAAGAGGATTTGAACCTGAGTTTTTTCCACGTTTAAGGCAGTGAGTGTGTGCTTACTGTAGATTGCTAAGGAAAAAAGGAGATGGTCTTTTATCATGAGAAAGTGTTGACATGTTGTAGATGCTGATGTCCAGGGATAGGTTTTAGAGTTGCCTAAATTTTGGTGGACTGGGCTGTTAAAGCACTGCTGCACTAATTTTTTTGGTACAGCCATACTGTGTGGAACAAATACGCAATGCACTGGGTATTTATTTCTCTTTGTTAGTGACTAGGCTAGGACCCTGTTTTATATTGTGGTTCAGATGCAAATTTGGTATTACGACCCCTCTCAGTTATGTTACTGTGTCTGAAAATTATTTAGGCAACTATTGGGTTCTGGCTGTCTTTCTTGTTTCTGATTGTGCGTGTCAAGTGTGCTTTCAAGCTAATGATCGGTTCTAGTTTTTGGGTTTCTGCATTCTTCAGGACAAAAAGGCTGTTAAAACTGCTGTGGTAGTTGCTGTGCTCTTCTCTTGCATTCTTGGTGGTGTTTCCTATGTGAGATGAGGTAGGTAGAGAGCGAGTTATGACTAGTGTTGAGATAATTTAGCAATTTAAATATTTTTGTCTTTAGTTGTGTAGCTCTTTGCTGAACTTTAAATGTGTAAATTGAAATGCTCTTTGCTACATCTCCTTCTGGGTGATTTGAAACTAATGTGAGAACAACAAAGTGCAATCGCAAAGCAAATAATCAGTATAGCTTTCGTTACCTTTGAGGTTTTTTTTTCTTAAGTACATTGTAATGTTTATGATTAAAAAACAAAACAAAACATACACACAAAAAAACAAACAAAAAGCTTCCTGCAGTGTTTTCACAGAAAAGCTCTGCCACAGGCATGCTGTACATCAGATTTAACTTCGACACTGATTTTTGTACTTAGAGATAACTGGTAGGGAATCTGTATTCATTATACTCTTTCTTTTATCTACTGTCCCTTTTGTTTTTGATATGACATTACCTGTCAAAAGAGACATTGCTTGTAGTTGACCAAGATATAAACCATTCAAAAAATGTTTGCAAAGGTTCAGTAGAGATTTAAGAAAAGAATTTCCCATTTTACTTCTCTGAGGATAAAGTGTGCTTTGGAGATGAGAAGGCTGAGGAGGATTTCATGCAGTCTCGTACCTCTGCGTTGTTGTCAGGTATAAGGACTGAAAGCAAGGACAGATTCTTGCGCTTTTACTGCTCTGCTCACACTTGGACAGTGTGTGGAAGGAGCTTGTTTGAATGGAATAGGGATGGGATCTGAAGAAGGGGAAGGAAGGGAAGGAAGAGTATGGAAGAGGGAGAGGACTCGGAACGTAAATGTGAGATGACTGGAGTTGAAGGAAATGGTAGGAGGAATTCAGAAAGGAAGAACTGGGACAAAATGCAGGGGTGATAAGGGACTGGTATTTGAAGAAGAGGTGGGGAGTGGAAGACCCATGAAGGCTTGCGTCTTTTCACCTTCTATCTCTGCAATCAAAGCTCAGAATAATTGACAAGTTTTATTTATTTGTTGAGAAATACCAAGTAAGTTGGGTCTTGACTCACTGTAACGTTGGTCCAGGTAGAGCAAGTTATGAATTTCTATCTTGCAGGGCATTTTTGTTAGAAATTATTTACAAACATTGTAAATATGTGATGAATCTAATAACTATCCTTCCTACTGATGAAATAATAAAATTCCAAATGATGCAAGTTTATATCCTATTCTAAAAATAAATGCAACTTTCTAAAAGAAATGTCATCTCAAAAATTCTTCAATTACATGTAGCAGAAGTAAAGTTACATCTGAAGGGACCCATACATATCTATCTGTATACATACGTGTTTTTAAGTCTCCTTACTTCTGTCATGGAGTAAAATGTTTCTGTATTTAATTATTTACTAGGCAACAGTAGTGGGGCTTGGAAATCTGTAAACTCATGTCCAGATTGTGATGTGGATACAGTTGGTCTGAGAACATTAGGGAAAACATTCCTCTAATAGGAAAATATGGTATTTAACTAAATTCTAATCCTCTTTGAATATCTTAGGACAATCAGAGAGAGTTAATCTCTTAGAAATGCGTACTTCAGGGTGGGTAAAGCTGTAGCCTATGTATGCATTCATCAGAATACTACCTTGCAAGCTGAGTTCTGGTGTTAACTTGTGCTGGTTTTTGATGTGATAGAGTTTATTTTCTCCACAGTAACTTGTATGGCACTATGTTTTGGATTTGTGATTAAAACATTGTTGATAACATGCTGATACTTTAGTAATTGCTGAACAGTGTTTACGTTGAGTCAGGACCTTTTCTGCTTCTCACGCTGTCCTGCCAGCAAGCTGTCTCGGGGTGCACAAGGAGTTGGGAAGGAGACACAGCTGGGACAGCGACCCCAGCTGACCAAAGGGATACCCCATACCATATAATATTGTGCTCAGCAACAAAAGCGGTGGAGGGAACGTTTGCCAGCACTGCTGTTGCTCCAGGACTGGCTGGGGATCTACTGGTCAGCTGGTGGTGAGCAGCTGGGGGGTTTTGTATCACTTGTTTTTCTTGGCTTTGTTTTTCTCTGGGGAGTTGTGCTTTTTCTTTTTCCTCCTTCGCGTTTTTTTCCTTGCTAAACTGTTTTTATCTCATCCCATGATTCTTACCCTTCCACTTCACTCCCCCATCTCACTGGGGGGCAGGCAGTGAGCAAGCAGCTGTGTGGTGGTTAAACCATGACATAACTCCAGTTCATTCATGAAGGTTCATCAAAATGAAGTCCAGAAAAGTTTGGCTGATTGCTTGCTGAACATTTGAAGTTAAGGTGAAGTAGTAATTTAGACTCTCGCGTGCTTTCAAGATCTGCTGGTGGCTTTTTGGATTGTTTCCTCTATACATGCTTTAAGAGTTTGCTTGCTTATTTTAAGACTTCACTGTATTTATGTAAAGTTTGACACTTTGGTTCTGTATTTCATTTTGACTACTTGCTCTAGAATCTAAAGTATTATGGAAATCCTTTTGTTTGATACTACTGCTCATGAAATCGAATCACTCTGGTAAAGTTGAGACTGCAGCGAGCCTGCTATAGTTGAAATGTCACAGCTCCACACAGATATATGCTGTAAAATTATGTTTGGGTATTGCTTAATATGCAAAGTGTTTATTTTTAATATAGAAGATTCTGATGTTCCATCAATATGTCCTCAGTAAATTTTCCTTTGAAGCCCAAGCAAGCATTTATTTTCTGTTTTAATAATATTGCAGGTAATTCTAATTTTAAAAGGTGTGGACGAGAGTTTCCAGTATTCATAGGAACATAGAATGGTTTGGGTTGGTAGGGACCTTAAAGATCATCTAGTTCCACCCCCCCTGCCATGGGCAGGGACACCTCCCACTAGCCCAGGCTGCTCAAAGCCCCATCCAGCCTGGCCTTGAACACTTCCAGGGATGGGGCATCCACAGCTTCCCAGGGCAACCTGTTCCAGTGCCTCACCACCCTCCAAGTAAAGAATTTCTTCCTAATATCTAATCTAAATCTCCCCTCTTTCAGTTTAAAACTGTTACCCCTTGGTCTTATTGCTACACTCCCTGATAAAGAGTCCCTCCCCATCTTTCCTGTAGGCCTCCTTCAGATACTGGAAGGCAGCTATAAGGTCTCCTCAGAGCCTTCTCTTCTCCAGGCTGAGCAACCCCAACTCTCTCAGCCTGTCTTCATAGGAGAGGTGCCCCAGCCCTCTGATCATCTTCATGGCCCTCCTCTGGACTTGCTCCAACAGGTCCATGTCTTTCCTGTGCTGAGGGCCCCAGAGCTGGATGCAGTACTCCAGGTGGGGTCTCACCAGAGCACAGCAGAGGGGCAGAATCACTTCCCTTGGCCTGCTGGCCACGCTTCTTTTGATGCAGCATGGGATACAGTTTTTTGTGTCCCGGGGAAAGAGTGTGTGCATTACGTGTTTGGTCTTGTTCACTATGCAGATCTGAAATTAATATATATAAAACCAAAATAGTATATGTATCTTATATATAAAGAAAAAACATTTGAAATCTCTAAAAAAACCAGCTTTGATATACTAGAAATGTATATATTTATATACATAAAATATAAATATATTTTGCACCACTTGTAAAATTGATCATTATTTTTATTTAACTGTAACAAGATAGTGTTCTTGAAGCACAGACATGATGTAACTTATAGCATCTGAGCCATGTTAGCATAACAAATGTTGCCCACTTACCACTGGCTACCATGCAACTTTATTCCCTTTATTTTCAGATCATTACTACGCTACTATATTTTGTAATAATCAACTGCACCCACTATTGGAGAGTTGGTATGCCTGGTGTTACACAGCAGACACAGAGCTGTGACCACGTGCATGAATGCAAGTGTATTTGTTTTATTTCAGTGTTTGTTGCAAACAATTTTTTTTTTTTAAGGCAGGCACTTTGTAGTGTAAGTGAAAATGATTTCTTATTGTAAGTCTTGCTCACTTGTATTGAGTTCTTACAGGAAACAAAAAAGGTACGTGTATGTAGTTAAAACATAATGTAGGTATAAATAATACATACATGTTTAGTTGTTCTGTCTGGTCATTTTGATTTGATCTGTGTCCACACAGCATGTGTGGTAAACCTGTCACTCAGTGTAATCCAAAGTTTCTGATAACTGAACTGTGGGTTGTTAGTATAGGTGGGTGTGTTTAGATGGAAGAATATAACCTGTTGTATCGAAGTTTGGTACATTGGGACATGCCTTCTGCTTGACCTGTATAAACAAGGCTGTAGTCTCTTCAAACTTGTCTGGACAAGAACATACAGCTGAAGAGGGGCTACACTGACTGAGTGAGGATGGGGGAGATGATAACTCTTAGGCTATGCCCTAACCCTCTCAGGGTTTTTGCTTGGAAGCAGAAGAGCTCTCAGGATAACCTAAGGTTATATTAAATATCTGGGGACAAATTTGTCTTTGACCTGGGGGGGAAGAGCACAACTTCTCAGTTGTTCAATACAAATACTGCCCCAGCACACACCACTCTACCCCATGCTCAAGGGCTAGAAAAAGAAACGTTGAGGTGAGAGGGAAGATTGTTGTAACTCATCCTAATGCTTCTGGCACTATCCCCCTATATCAAATCAAGTCAGTAAATTATTGAAGAACGTATGTTAACTCTAGAAGGAAGCTTATTTGCACATTAGTGTCCATATGGCACCCTCATAGCTAACAAATTAAGCTAAGTTCAGTGTTAATATTTCAATCAAGAGCAGAACAGGACATCTGATCTGGCTGTGTGGAGATTATATTGCATACTGAAACTGTGGAGGCTGGATGACAAAATGTTAGGCAGGATTTTTTCTTTCATAGCCCAAAAAAGCCAAAGTTCCTAGCAAAAATAATAAATACTTCTCTATGAATAGACCAGTAAACAAAGTGTAGTACTCTGAAAATTTCCTCGTTTATTCAGAATTTGTCTACTACAGGTAAAGTTGAATTCAGGCCACAGTTTAAGAGATGAGGAGGACAGAAATTCCCCACTACAGTGGTAATTTGTGGACAAAATTAATTTTTTTTTTTGCAGTGCATAAGCCTGTGCTGCTGATAAATGTTTGAACAATTTCAGGAGACGTAAATGAGATGAAGGGAGGATAAAAACTGAATCCAAAATGAAAAAAATATATCTTTGAACTCCCCTTAACGCATTTGTCAGTCATAAACACCTGGCTCCAAAAGAAAATAGTTAAAGTTCTTGGAGTTTCACTTTGGCTTGCTGAACTGCAGAAGCCGATGCAGAACCTACCTTAAATTGTTTTACTAATAAAGAAAAGGTCACGCTGGGAGCAGTATGTTACTGATTGTAGAAATTTCTACACTCGTAAAAACTGTAGCAGGGGGAAAGCTTCCCTGTCACAGGCAGGAGTCATGACTTACCCTGACCAAGACTGCCAGGGCAGCAACTTGAACGCGAGTCAGCAGTGTGCCCTTGCGGTGAAGAAGGCCAACTGCATGCCAGGTTGTATCAGCAGGAGCGTGGCCAGCAGAGCCAGGGTGGGAGACACTCATAATTTCTCTTCAGCACTTGCGAAACCTTATCTGGAGTGGTGTGCGCAGTTTGGGGATCCCTGATGCAAGAAGGATGCTTGAGTAGGAGGCTGGGGATCATGGTCTACAGGAAGAAGTAGTTTTGTTCAGCCTTAAGAAAAGGAAGCAGCTGAAGAGATTTTGAGGCAGCTGAAGATAGCAGTATACTTGTTAGAGACAAGATGGAGCTAGGTGCTTCTCCGAGTTGCACAGTGGAAGGATGGGAACCATCAGACAGCTGCAACAAGAAACATTCCAGTTAGATGCTGGAAGGTACTTCGTGAGGGTGGTCAAACAGAGGGACAGGCTTCCCAGAGAGGGGCTGGAATTGTCATCCTCAGGGTTGTCCAAACTCACCTGGACCTGAGCAGCTGACCTAGCAACAGCCCCGCTCTGAGTAGGGGGTGGGACCAGGTAACTTCAAGATGTCCCTTTGGACTGGAATTACTGTGCAGCTAGCAGACTTGGAAAGGATAGATCCTCACCAAAAGTGGTACAGAGACTCAGACTTACCTTGAGAGTTCTGAAATGGCTTGCCTTGGGGAAAATGCCTGGAAACTTTAATTAGCAACATTTAGCATTCTTGAGCGCAGTTGTGGACTGCTTATTACCTGCTAGGTTTTGTTCTACAGGACCTGTTTTAAACACTGCTGCCCCTACCCCCACCCCAAATAGCTGGACAATCATTCAATCACTGCAAAGGGCAAGAATGTTCCTATTTTGCAGGGGAAAAACATTTTGTGCTGTGTTTACAAAGCTGCACATGCAAGATGTTATATGTGGTGTATGCTGTTGTGGCCTTGAACGCTTTATCATTATGATACAAGTTCCTGTGTATCTGTTTCAAGAGAAGTCTGATATTCTCTCTCTTAATGTCAGGTGCAGAAATGTTTGGAAAGGAAGCCCTTGGTATTTCCCTCAGCTATCCATCTGATGTCTTATCCAGTGGATGCCTTGTTTATAGATTAGGAAGCTCATAATGGAAATGTAAAGAGCTCAGTATACACAGAAAAGCACAGGCTTCATGAGTGTACCGGAGCCCAAGTATGTTGTTCGCCTGTTATATATTCCCACTTGTCGTTCTGGGTCAACATAGACGAGTAAAAGTTGCTAGTATCATTACTGTGGTTTATGTTTCGAAATAAAGTGGTCCTTTCTCAAAGAGATTTGGTGACCCTTTAATATTGTTGTGTTGAACATCAAGTTCTTCGGTCAGCAAACTTGCCTTTTAGAATTACTGATCCCCTTGGTGAATGACCAAGGTTATTTCCGATGATGGAAAATGTATTCCAATAATGAATATAATAATGAGAGAGACTAAGGGCCACCCTCAGTTGTTTTTCACACTCTTGCAAAAGTCTTGTGAGACCTTTGCAGAAGTCTCACAAAGGGTCTCATGCTCTGTTGTTTTTTTTTTTTCCCCTCTTTCTCTATATGATGTCAGTTGGAACAGATAGTTTCTATGAGACATCAATACTTTACCTGCTTCTTACTCTGTGGTTGGTTTAGCTGCTGCCTATATCTCCTATATCTATATCTGTCTTATTATGATGCACTTGGGACAGCTTGAAAACTTAGTCCATAGAGCTCACCCTTCTGGGACAGGGGTTGGCTCTTCTACTTGGCCTTTGAAACGACCACCTTCTGAAAAAATTGGTTATGAGATATTAACCAAGACATGTTTTCTTCCATTCTTGCTTTATTCGGACAGTATAATACACTTCCAGCAAACTATGTTAACTGCATCATGGGTATATAGACTAGGGTTTAAGGGTTAATTCAAAGAAGAAAAATAAATACATCATACTTTGGTTTAGTCTGAATTTTGACTATCTAAAACTTGGTACACTGAAGTTTCTTTGCAAAACACTAATTTGTAACTACTTGCCCGTGACTAATTAGTGAATATTCATTTGATGGTTCTTTGTGTTATCTTTAGCTAATTCTAGTCAAGGAAGTAACTCAGATGCAAGTTTTCTATTGAAGAAAAACTTGTGCATGTTTTTTCCTGAATATTCAGATTTTCTAGCAGCTGTATAGTGTTTTCAGATACATACTAAGCAGCTGGGCATTTTTAGCATTGTAGGGGTTTTTTTCAGCATCTAGCAGTCTTGACTGAAACAAGGATTGTGTGCTGTACAAAGCATGATATCACATGCAGAACAAGTTCCCCTGCACTTCCAAAGCAATTCTGTTTATAAAATGAGTGATAGATTGAGAAGTGAAACGGGAGCAAGACGGCTTGTCTGAATTGCTGAACTAGCAATACAAACTCAATCCAGTTGAATGTGGTCTTCCAAATTTTCTGTCTGTTGGAGTATCCTTTCTATCCATAGGGTGTCTCTTGGTTTGGCTGCTTAGGTATATAAGCCTCTCTGGTCTTTGGGTATGTTTTGTTTGCTTTGTTTTCTTGTCTTGTGATGCTTTCTTTTTATTACTTATTTGAGGATTTTTTGTTTGTTTTGTTGGGGGTTTTTTTGTGGTTTGTGGTTTTGTTTTTTTGTTGTGGTTTTTTTTTTTTTTTAGTGAGTACTCTTGGTTAGCACACTATAATGTGTAGGACATAGAGCCATAGAATAGTTTGGTTTGGAAGGGACCTGTAAAGGTCATCTAGTCCAACCCCCTGCAATGACCAAGGAACGTCTTCAACTCTATCAGGTTGCTCAGAGCCCCATCTGCCTGACCTTGAATGTTTCCAGGGAAGGGGCGTCTACTACGTCTCTGTGCAACCTGTTCCAGTGTTTCACCACCATCACTGTAAAAAATTTCTTCCTTATATCTAGTCCAAATCTAACCTCTTCTAATTTGAAACCAGAGACAGTAAAACATGAGACGGTGTAAATTCACACAAGTACTTTGAAGTCCTTGATTTCAAAGTCAAGCATCTAAGGGAATTTATGCTAACTGAAGATTTGTTCTTAAATCCTGCTAGACAAATAATTTATTTCCAAAGAGAACGCTTCCATATTTCTTTCTGCATTTACAGGCTATTTAAACTTGTCCTGTTGTTCATTTTTATGTGTGATCTGAGTTGCTTGTTTTACGGCATAATCGAAATCGTGGCTAGAATATGACACTCAGTTTGTTTTTTTTTTTTTTTTTTACTTTTCTCTGAAATAGTTGGTGCTTAAATGATATTTTAAAATACCTTAAGATCTACAACATGATTCAAGAAAACTATGTGAAATGGGAGAAGGTCGGCATGTTAAAAGTGATATTTAAAAACCTGCTTCACAGGACATTAGGTGGGTTAAGCATGAGGTTAGGAGTAGTAATGCAAGTTAAGTATGTGAAAGATTTATTAAACTTATTAGCTTTGCTTCCTTTTAAGCATTCACCTAAGGCATTAATGGGACACAGTGCATAGGGAGGGTATGTATGTGGTAAAAAAATGTGGAGTAAATTTTCTAACTCTTTCTGTCGTATTTCAATTATTCTTTCTTTTTATGTTGATGAGATTCTGAAGGCACGCTTCCAAGATAACAGAGTTGACATATTTGCATCCTATTTTATCATTATTGACATATCAGTACTAATTAATCTTGTCTTTCCTGCATGCTTATGTTGCAGAGGTTTCTGATAAATCTTTGTAAGTCTTAATCCAGATTTCCATGAAAACAAGTATTTATTCTGTGTTGAGAAAATGAGTTCATTGCATAGACTGGAAGAAAGATTAGAGGAAAATTGTTTGATTATCAGCAGTAATACTAGGTGGTATGTTATGCGACTTCGTCTTTTTGTTGACGTCCTGGTTTGGGGTGGACCAGAGCCAACCGTCTGCTCAGTGAGAGAGGCTCTTGCTTATGCTCATTGCCGTGGCAACCAGAGTCACTGGCTGGGTTGTTTACCTTCTGGAGGGTTACACCTGTGGACAGGTCAGGTGTCCCAAACTGACCGATGGGTTGTCCCCTCCTATCTGCCTGCTCAGTATAAAAGCTGAGGGATGGGAGGGCTTGGGTTGGCTCCTCTGCAAGGACTCTTTCCCAAGGGCTTGTCGTCTTCGGATCTTCTGCAGAGGGCTCTTCTTCAATGGACTGTTTCTTCGATGACTGACGTCTGAGGAGAGCCCCGTCAGCTCATCTGCCTTCTGATCCCGGCCAGTGTGTTCCAGTTTCCATTTGCCACTGAGTCCAGTCTGCAACTTTCCCAGTGCCTCCCGGTGACATCTTCCTAGAAACTTGATCTGGTTTTGTATATTGTATCTATTTCATTATTTCCTTTTTTTAAAATTTATTATTAATTTTTCATTAAAGTAGTTTAGTTTTTTCTAAACTCACAAATCTCTTTATCTTTCTTTGTCCTCTCCTTAGAGCGAGAGCATATAGAATCATAGAATGTGTTGGGTTGGAAGGGACCTTTAAAGGTCATCTAGTCCAACCCCCTGCAGTAAGCAGGGACATCTTCAACAGATTGCTCAGAGCCTCATCAAGCCTGGCCTTGAATGTCTCCAGGGATGGGGCCTCCACCACCTCTCTGAGCACCCAGTTCTCACCACCCTCATTGTAAAGAACTTCTTCCTAATGTCTAATCTAAACCTGCCCTGCTCTAGTTTAAAACCATTGCCCCTCGTCCTATTGCTACGTGCCCTTGCAGACAACCCCTCCCCAGCTTTCTTTTAGGCCCCCTTCAGGTACTGGAAGGCTGCTATAAGGTTGTCTTGCCATTCTCATTGGCCAAACCAGCCCAAACCCCAACAGCTGAAAAAAATATGTGCCTTTTGAGTTATGCTAAGGAAATGTGACCTTTAAAACTCAACTCGTTAATACTGCCTTCATTAACAATTAACATCTACAACTGCTTTAACTAAAGATCTGATAGAGAAACATTTTTTGATTTTTTTTTCTCATTTACTTACGTTGCTGCTGTTTTATTAGAAAGTCTGTGAGGACTGGTGTTCACTGAGATATACCATGGAGGAGGTATCTTAAATGACACATAAGATACCTCATCATGTAGCAGTACTAGATTTTATTCTATCTGGTGTCCCTTTCCAACCAAAAGGGGAAAAACAATGAAAACGCAGTGTTTAAAGGAGTATCATTCTGCTTTGGGAGGCATAAGCATCAGTGTCTCTGGTAGATTTTGCTTTCTTTTGTTCCCTTGTTGGATGTCAGGAGGCTTTCTCGGTTAGCATTGCTTAGGCTTTGCTGACTCCTGTAATACCAGTTCTCAGCTTGGCCTGTATGAAAGAATATGTTCTCAGCCTTTGGATTTCTTAAAGACATTGCATGACTTTATACGATTAGTGCAGTATCATGGTTGTAAGGATTATTGCATCTTGTGAGGTATAATATCCTAGTATTTGCTAGTAACCTGAAATACATTTTTTTTTTTCCTTTCCATTTTTCGTTAGTCTGGTCACAACAGCTATCAATTAAAATTCTGGTCTTCCTGCTTGTGTTGCCTCCCAGAGTGTGTTTATCAGGTAGGATCACTATCATTGTAACATGAGAGTGTACAAAGCCAGTCCCTATCTCGGGGCATTGGATCCTCTGCCTGTCGTCTTCCTACTTGTAGAGTTTGTCCTGGTTCCATGAAGAGTCTTTCAACTCTTCAAGTACATTGTTGGTGGCTCTCTCCTGTTTTGGACATGTTAACATCATTTTTGTGGATTAGGTGCCATTTCACGTATTTGGTTTGTTAATAAACTGGTATGCCTTGTCTCTTGTATAAGGTATACAGAGTATACCTTATACTCTGTTAAACAACGTCTGCGGCAAATTTAGATGTAGGATTAAAGTCTTGATTGTGTCAGGTTCCTGAGCCCATGCCCTGTACAGAGTTTGATCTAAAAATGGCTTTGGGTGTGACCCAAACCTATGCAGGGAGTGCCATCATGGAAATCTTACTTAGAAATAATACTAATATGCTTCACTTCACTTATGAAATGAAACCATACTTAGTCTCCAGGCAGTAACTTCTGTCAGTATGCGTAATGTTCCACAAAGGTGTGTAACCTGCATTTTAGTGCTCATAAATTGATTCTACATTGGAGGCTTAGTGAAACTGCCCTAAGAAATTATGCTAATTAAATACTTCTACATCTGAATTTCTTAGTCTTTTCTTTTTCCAGTTGCATCATTGAAGTTGGTATGCTACAATATGCTTTTCTTTGGTGTTTAAGAGAAAATAATATTTTTGTATTAAGGTAGATTGTTACACAAACCAAGTATGTTGCTATATATTATACTAATGAAGATGTATAGTAAGAATGACAAAAGGTTAGAAAAGATATGAAGTAGATATTTTTGGGGTTTGCTTTAAAGAAAGCATAAACAATAACTGGGTAACTTAAGAGGGAAAGACAATGAAGAAGAAAGAATAAAAAAAGCCCAGCGTAAAGAATCAAAATAAATCTCTGAGCCAGGGTAATTTGTGATGCTCTTCTAGTTTGATAGTTGTGCTTAAAAAAAAAAAAAATCAAAAAAATACATTTGGGAAAAACTGATTATTATACTTGCAGTCATCTAGATCATTCCCCTTTAAGCTGTTATTGGAAAAGAGCTTTCTAGCTAGTTAATACTCAACTGTATGCTTCAAATGAGATCAGAAACTGAATCTAATTAAAGAACATTGCAGCCAACAATATTCTGAAATTGAGAGATTATTTTTATATATTTGGCATAGGATTGTTGGTTGTTTTCCAGACTCGCTGTCTTTTGTTCGTAATAAAAGGTGTTGGCATTCATCCAGCTTGAAATAGAGGGGTCCAAGTTTAATGACTGCTGCAGTCAGCAGAATCCTTGTACTAGTGTTAACAGAAGCTCAGTGCTATGCAAGCTCTGACTTTCTGCTTTTTGGTGGGTTTGACATTTAATTCCCTCCGTGGGATGTTGCTGCTTTCAGGCAAAATAAGGGATGCTGCAACAGGGTGGTGATATCTGATAGCATTTAACGTATGATGGACGTGAAGCTGTGTTTAATTGATGTCATCTATTTTGAGTATTTATGTACCTGAATAGCCTTGTGCAGGCACCTGTTTAGCAACTATGTGAGGAATAAAGACTGTGGATGTTGCGTGATTCTCAGTTTATGTTAAGTAGTCTGGCTTGTTACATTGGATTTTGTGTGGCAGGATTGCAGAAGAGAGCAACTTGTTTGCCCTTCCCGTACTGTGGTTCCTTGTGGTCTTTACTCTGTTTGAGGGATGGTTATGAATACATGTGTGTGTGTGACTTATGCTACCATTTTTCAATTTTTTTTCCCCCTAAATGTGTAGCAATTTCTCACTTGGATACTGCTGTAGTTTGGAAGCAGGAAGAGTAAGATGGCTCTCAAATTTCCAGTTGCCTGTTTATTTTTCTGATCAGTTCTCAAAAATTTTTGTGCAAACAGTTGGACAGCTGTATTTTTAAGCTTAAACTGCGTAGATCTTAGGCTAAGTTAAAATTGCATGTGCTGCTGCTTGTCTTTTGATGTTGTTTTTCCCAACAAATAATTTTTTTCTTTTTGCATTTGTGTGATTGATAGTTATGGAAAAAACAGAAACCCATCCAAGCTAGCATTTAAATCAGGAATTTAACAAAACTAGTTGTGTGGTGTTGAAGTGCTTTATTTAATTTTATTTTTCCTAGTGCACGTGTTCTTTGGACTCAAGAAAGCCTATATCCATAGCATGTTATATTTCAAATACTCAATATTTTTACATAGAATGTGAGAAATTGCCTCCAGTATAAGAACCAAAGAACAGAGTGCTTTAAATTCTTTCACAACTGAGTCTTCTGATATGCTGCTTATTTCTGCTTCTTGCATCTTAAGTGTCAGATGCAGCAGTTTATTAGAAGGCTTTGTAGAAAAGGTGATGTTTTATGTGGAATATCCACCATCACTGTATTCAGTGAAATGCTTTTAACTAGAGTTTTGCTAAGTGTCATTTCTCTACAGAAATAAATTTGGTAAAAATCCATATCTACTTTTTCTGGAAGACTGAGCTATTTAGTAAATTCTTTCATGCTGACAAGTTTCCTTGTAATTGGAAATCTGGTAAAAAATATTGTAGAATCTCTTCACTGCAAGGCACCAAGAAGTTTTGCATAAGAATTCACTATGTCGGTATAGATTTCACCTAAGATTATGATGACCCTTTTTGCTTTGCTGTTATGTTTCTTATTATAGCTAGATCTCTCTTTCTGTTGTTCTAAGTAATGCCTAGAAATTTTGTTCAGTAAGTTAATGCAGGTTTGGTAATCGATGAATTGCAAAATAATGCTTATAGTGGTATTAAAACTCATTCTAGGGAGGCAGATTTAACAGAAATATTCATATTAGAAAATAAAGGAAGAAAATAAGAATTCAGGAAGGTGTCTGGTAATATGGAAGATCTTATATAATAGAAATGCATTTAAATTCTAAATCTAGAGAGTTTATTTAGAAGAACTTAGGAAGAAGCCAACGCAGAGAAATCAAGAGAGGTAAGCCGTAGCAGTTGGAGAAATGAAATTGTCTTGAAACACTTAAGCATTGGCCTTCACAGTTAGGCGTAGTCAGCCTCTGTTTGCCTAAAAGAAGGAAACTATGCCTCTCTTCGGACTTTCTGATACCTACGGTAGCTTAGCATAGTATAGAGAAGAAAAGAATGAGATGTTGAACAGATTTGATTTTTCTGATATTATGCATCTTGAGTGTTTTTTGTGAAAGAATTTAAGAAATAGGCGGTTAAGCTGCTAACAAATATACAGAGGTCCTTTGAACATAATAGCTACGAAAACTGGTTTGCATAAAGGAGTTTACTTGCCAGAAGTATCTTAAGGCATTTAAGTCCTTGTTTTATTGTGTGTGTGTTTGGCTTTTGAGGTTTTTTGGGGTTTTTTGTTTTCTTTTGAGTTTTTTTTTGTGCGTGGCCTTTTTGTGTTTTTTTTTTACCATGAACAGAGATCAGAGAACTAGAAGAAAGCACGTATCTTAAATTTATTTTTATTAACTTAATAGAACAAAACACTAAAGGGAAGACAGGAGTTGATTCAATTTCACTAATAAGAAAAAGCTGTGTTCCTTTTGAATATCAAACCCCTCAGTACTAAGTTAATTTTCACACCTCAGTTGCTTTTTTTTAACCTAGCTCTAGAAAATTAATTAATTGCTCTTCTTGCTGTTCTGAGTTTTATCTCAGTTGCTAACTTCTTATATGAATGGATTCTCATTTCTTTGTAAAATCATGTATTTGTTTTGGTTGTAGTTTGCATTTATTGCATATGCAAGCGTTTTCTGGGTCCTTGTTATACTTACGTTTTCAGAATTTGATTAGGAAGCAGACAGTGATTTGAGACTACTACTACTACTTTGGGTGTGATTGTGTAGTGTTCGGCATTCCTTACATCCAGAGCTGCCTCCAGAGGTGTTTGTCATTTGAGGGGTGTAAGTTATGTGCTCAAATTCAAATCGCTTTCTCCCTGTCAGATCAAGGTGTGTGTTGCAGTACTTCTCTTTCAGTGAGTACTTCTGATTATTTCCCCAGATGTCAGCTAGCCTATATTTTTCTTAAGATGCATTAAGCAGAATTGTTCTAAATATTTGTGCTTTGTCATCATTTTGGTACACATTCAGCATTACAGTTGGTTTGCAGCTGCTTATATCATTGCAATATAGAATACTTTCGGCTTTAGGTGAATTTACTACTGGTGTACACTTTTGTAAGTCATTCAAGTGTATTCAGTTTATACTGGTTGTGAATGTAGTATCTTCAGTTTTGGTTTGCTTCCAAAATGTTTTGGCATTCTCTAAAGTCTTGGCTCTGGAGTTAAGACCACCTCATTACTGTTTACATGCTCTTTCTTTCTTTGGGGATTTCATTTGATTTGCCAATATAAAAATTGACCAATAGTAGGAGTAGTGTCATTCATCCAGAATAATAGGCTCTCTCATGTAAATCACAATGTCCAATGTTATTCCAGTCTTGAGTATTGAAAACACGTTTTTTTTTTTTTTTACAATGGAGGCAACCCAGCTGTAAATCTGACTACAGGTAGCTGTCTGCTCATTTCTCGATCTAACTTCTGAAGGATTTTCAATACTGAAGTTTAAAGGTGCTTTATTGCAATTGAAAGCAGTGCAGTTACCAGGGGAAGTGGATCCTGTAGCTGGGATATGGCACAGCTCCCCTGTCCACTGGGCAGTGGGCTGGGCTCCCATCCTTCTCTGCACGTACAGTTCTGTCAAAAAGCTAATGGTATCCACTATAGATTTGGATTAATTTGTTGGTGTCAAGCTGTTAGTTTATATTAGAAAAATGTTAATATGTATCTGCTGAAAGCAGGCTTTATATGAAATGGAGGAAAAGGAAAACTACCTCTGAGTTTCCCAGATGGGACCATTTCTAAGCCTAACAGAGAAATGCTTTGAGCTGGGAGGTCTGAACCCAAATGCAGCTACTGACACAAATAACATCGGTTTTATAGAACTTGCGTTTGTATTTAGATGCAGGATGTCTGATAAATCCTCACTGATTCTGTTAAAACCCTTTCTTTCGTAGACAGCAGCTTTGGTTAAGGTGTGATTGCAATTGTGGTGTGCGTTTGGTTTTGAATTACCATCTTTTTAATATTTTCAGTACAGGAAAAGAAAAAAGTTCAGGAAGTGGAATTATAATGTCCTAATAGCTTTGCCATCCAAATGGGACTATTCTCTTTCTTGGCTGTAGTTGTCTTGAGTGGCATAACCCTTGTTCCTGGTTATTTAGTCCTTGAAATGAAAAATCTTTGGCTAATCCGTAGTGAATATCATGTTGCAAAGATGTATATCGACAAGTGCATATTTAGTAGAACTTGCGTCTATGACTGTCTTTTTGTGTGTGACTCTTTTAACACAGGTCAGTTGCAGGCTGTTGCTCTTATATTACAAGAAGATTAGGGTGTAATATGGGTGAGACAGATTGCTCCACTGTGTTGTACGTAAAATCCAGAGTGTCAGAATGCTGGAAAGCGAAGCAAAAGTCATTTAAAAAACAGGATGGATTTTAAATAAAGTTCAGTTTTAGGTAAAAGGTCAGGCTCTACTTCCTTTTTTTTTTTTATTTGTAGCAGTTCACCCGTATGCAGTACTGTGCATATTGTATGTGTAAGGTAATCTCATTTTTTAATCTACTATAACTGTCCTTTTGATTCTTGAAAATCCTTTTGGGTATTTTGCATTCCGATATCGATCCCTGTCTGTCTGACTGCTTCAGCTAGATAATCATTTTTCTTGTTTATCCCTAATCCTTTTAATATTTCCTTCCTGCCACTGTATAACAGTAGAGTATCCCTATTGTTTGGAACATATTTCAATGACGGCTGTAAGACTGTACAGTAAAAGTGGCTGTATTTTAGCCTAGATTTTGCAAAACCGGCTTACAATGAAACAAAAATGCAAAGCTGAACAACATGTGTCTTCAAAGCGTGTATGCTGACCTTAGTGAATCACTTTGCTTAGTCATACAAAATGTTCATCTTTATAAACCACATTCTATTTTGAACTGCTCTGAAATATGAAATGTGAAGCTAGCTATTTCAAAATGCTTCTTATTCTGTATTCTTCTCAGGGACCTAAGAGAAAAAATAGATTTATTCTCTCTGTGTGTATACATTATGTATATCTGTACATGTACGTATTAAACTTACTTTGAAAGGAGCAGCTGTATAATAGTTTAAGTACCTCAGCAGAGGCGCTCAGACCCAAGTCTCCGATAGTTCTCTTCAGTCTTCTCCTTGGATGAAAACATTCTGTCCTCGTTGCTATGGTGATTGAGTAAAAGCATCTCTGGTCACATGAAGTTTTGACAAAATGATAAAAATCCCTCCCTGAAAAGGTTTCCAGGAAAGCACAGATCTGTTTTGTTTCACCTGAAGTATGAGGAGAAGACCCTCCCACCCCTGTTGGGGCTTTTCTTCTCCATTTCTCCCACACCAGGTTATATCTTAAGATCCTTCTGCTGCGCTAACCAGTGCTTTAACTCTTCTGCTTTTCTCATTAACTAAACTTGGCATATGCTTTCTCTGCATGTCAAAGCAGAGCATGCAAACATGATGAAGGAAAAGAATGTGATACAGAGGTGAAAGCAAAATTTTTAATTCTTCTTCAGGAACCATTTTTATTTCCATATAACTTTGGTACTAGTCAAACTAGCCAAACAACTGCTCTACTTTAGCAAAATAAACAAAACAACACTGGGATCTAGACTTTCTATATTCAGTGACTGTCTTTAATAAAAACACCTCTAACTATTGGCCAGTTTGAGTGAGTATTGTATCAACCTTTCAGGAAGGTAAAAAAGCTACCTTCTCTCAGAGAAAGCATTGGTTGTAACAGAAAGACTTCAGTACCTTGCGGTATACCTCTGCTTACAAAGTTGTTATGGGGAGGTCATGAGAAACATGATTTTTAAAAAATACCTAATAGCTTTTGATACGGAGAAACTTTATGAAAGTTCTAGCTTTATGGCTGTTGCTTTATGACAGACTCTTTCTAATGTTGATGGCAAAGAAAATAAACCAAATCCACATCTTGATTTCTTCTTTATATTCTATACTTTGAAGGTTGCTCTCCGCCCCCTCATGCACTTTATTACAAATACACTGTGGTTGCAGTGAAAGGTCAGTTTGAATGTTATTATGCCTTGACTTCGGAGATGCTACAACTTTCACGTGTGCTTCTGAGATGAAAATCAGATGAAAATGAGAAATACTTTCGAGACATCCTGACTTTTTAAATGAACGATCCCTGCTTTAATATTAAAGCAGACAGTGCATTGTAACTTAGTTATTGTTTAGTTACATGTTGTAACTTAGGTGATTCAGTTATTCTTGGTAATTGTAGGGTGTCCTCTGTCATGCGCTTAGCAACAGCACATTCTTTTTGCAGGCTAATTGTGAAGAGCAGGTAAGCCTGAATCTTCAGACCTATAGAAAGTAAAGTTTATCTTGAAATACTGAATAACGTTATATTAAATGGTCTGTAAGGCTGCCTTTTAGAGCAGATACGAAGTTTGTTTCCAAGGATAGGAGTCTTATTTTGAATTAATCAAAATGTAATTTTTCCTTTTTGGATTGTGTTCAATTTATTAAAAATACTGTCTTTCCAGATAGTTTTCTGAATTTCTTGAGAAGATTCACTGGCTCAGATAGTTTGTAAAAGCTTGCTTGATTCAGACGCTTCCTTTATCTCTGTGGAGATCTTTTCTTGGTTCAGGGTGGTGAGATGTCAGAGATACCAGAATGCTTCCAGCTTCAGTGGTGTTTGATGAAAGGCGATAAAGAGAATGTGTCCCACAGTGAAACCTCATCAGCAAACCAGCTGATAGTTTCTGTTCTTTGTGCGGTCATTTGAAATGCTGCTTTTTTGGAATATAAAGGCAATGTTTGCAGCCAACTAAGTTTTCCAGAGTGGGTTGTAGGTTATCTGTTGAGACTTAGTTTGAGAAGTTTGATGGATGTATCCTTGACAAGTAATTGTTCTCCTTGTTAGTGGTTCCTTTTTTTTTTTTTAAGGGGAGACTGAAATATGCTTTTTCCATTAACTGTCTGATTATGTGAAAATCAAACAGCAAAAGCATATACAAAACCTCACTTCATAAATTAATTAGTGAGTTGTATAAGCTATTTCTTGCCTTGCTAAAATGGTCAACTTATTAAATGAGACCTATCGGCTGCTTCAAGGGTAAAGGTAGAACAATGTTTTATTAAAATATATTTCAATTAGTGTGATAAGTGTCCTGAGTACAAACTCTTAATTACCAAACCAGACATCTGTTTTAACAAATAGTTTTACTGTCTTTCTACATGCAGTTAGGGTTGTATGAAATTGTTCTTGTGAGGGAACCTACGTTATGGATTAGGAGAATGTGACACATGCGTATCTTCTTGCCATGTAATCTATGTGTTAAGATGATTCCTTATTCAGGAATAAGTATCTTATATATTTGCTTTGCTAATTTATTTCATAGTAAGTCACATACATAGTTCTTTCTTTCCTCAAATATCTATTTATCTTTTTTTAGGTTCGATACACTGATTTGAAACATGTAGTTCTGTTACTAGGCACACATAGTAATTGCTTATCTTCTACTTCTTGCGAAATTGCAGTAATAAAATGGAATCCTGATACCTTGTTTGACTTGAAAGATGTTGGTTAGGAAGATCCTGAATTGTATAACAGACAGTAACTTAAAACAGCTCTGGGGGACAGGTCAATGCTTCATAGTGTATGTGTGGATTTGACAGAGAAGCAGTAGGATATTATTGTGAGTCTGCCTTGGTCTGTTGAGAAGCTGCTTTGAAATAATCCCCATTTGGTGTATAAAAGTGTTAAAATAGAAAAAATATCACTGGTGAGTGACTTTAGAGTTTTCTGTGGAATGCAGCTTGTCATTGCCCTACCTTTCTGTCTTTTGAGGTAGTCTGTTGTATTTTTAAATATTCTGCTCTGACATGCTTTCTTATGTGTTCCTTTTGTAAGGGCTGAAAGTGTTTGTTAATAAAGGAAGAAAGAGCTATTAAATGATTTCTCTTGTTTGATGAAATCTTAAATAGCTGTATGTAATGGAATTAAATCAAGAATCCTGCTAAAGCAGTGACATTTATGGCTGTATTAATGTTTGTAATTTATTTTGGGAACAAATTCAATTTTGATGCTTTCTTCAGTCAAGTAATGAAAAAGAAAACAAGTTTAGTACCATGAATTGTAGAAATACGTCTCATATACAAACTTTTATCCCTATAAATAGAGAACATGAGTGTGATAACAAAAAGAAAAACCTTGGAACTTTTCTTAATCGTTGCTTGAAAGTAATGTCTTGTGTTCAGGCTTGGTATCAAAAAGAGGAGCCCTCATCAGCTTTTACTGAAACGCAGTGAAACAGAACTCCCACCTTTTTACCTTGCAGTGAGGGCTGGGCTCAGGATGCAGTTACGCCAGTGTGGTGCTAGCTGATTAAAGTTTTAACTAAAATGTAGCAATGCTACACTGACAGCTGCTGGATTTTCATGTTTTAGAATAAGATTATTTTCAGAAATGTGAAGTAGGAACTCTACAAGAAAACAGTTAAAATACTACTACTCGCATATCATTTCAGCCACTTGCTCCTTTCCACAAAAGGAAAACCACATCTAAATCAAGACCCAAATCATGATGATGTCTGCGGAAAGGTTCTTTACCTGCCCTTGACTCTGGTGTGGGTTGATATTAGTGAAGCTGAAGGATAAGTGTCTGTTGGCTGATCCGTCTTGGGTTAATATGTTTGACTTTCCTGTTGCTCAGTTGCGTTTGTATACTAGGATGAGAATGTTTTACCATGTACATAGTTTGAGATTAGAATTCAGAAGCACGATGTTTACACAAGTAGTAGTAGGGGAGGGGGTTTTGTTTGTTTAATTTTTGGGACTATGAAGTACAAAAGTGATAGTTACAGTGGATTAAAAGGCAAAACTTAAGCTTGATTTCTAAACATCTGCTGGTGTTATGTAACCTGGTATTAAAACACAAAGGTGTCTTTGCAGAGTGGTGGTTGTTTGCATTTGAACCATTTCCTCTGAAAGTGATGCTGGTTTTCTTTAATATTAGAGTCCTATTGTATTCTGTTTCGGTTAACTACGTTGAGCACAATATTCTAATGTGGAAAGGACTGTCAAAGGTAGCATCTGTGAAACACTGAGTGAGCATTTCGTACAAAAATACTTGACACGGTTCTCTATTTAAAATTTCTCTCTTCTGCTCTTGTGATGCTTCTTACATGTTGATAGTGGCAAATCCTTGTTTTCTTCTTATTTTTGCTAGGTGATCTTACTAACTCCAACAGTAGGCTTTGCATTGGTCTTCAAAACAAACATCACTAGAGTCCTGAATAGTCCGAATCCCAACAGTTTGACATGCAGTTCTGACAATACTGAAAGTATTGAAAGTATTCTGACAATTTCTGAAAGTTGGTTTAAATTGGTCAAATACAAACGGTCCTTAAGGAAACACTTATCTATATCGAGATATGTATGTCTGTAAATGCATTCAAGTAAAACAATAGGTAAACTTTTTAGAATACATATCATACGAAGTCTTTTCACACGAGAGACTGCATGAGGATAGGATTGTCTGTTAGTCATGGGAATCAGAAAATTGCTGGATACATAAGGCTAGGGCAGATCAAGTAATGAAAAGTGTGAATTTAAGGGTCTGTCATGAACATGAACTTCAAGGGCTGCTCCTGTTCTATCACTTCTCTGTGCACAACTAAACAACACGCGGTGGAAAATAAAAAGATTTTTAAAAGCTAAAATGTCAAGCCTTTTATTATCTCTATAAACTAAAGAATATCAATAAAATACTGAAAGTAGTAAGCTATCTATTATTTATACAACTTTACTGGTTACAGAGGTTCACTGCAGAGCGTTCAGTCTGAACAATGTGTTTAATAAAGCAGATAAGAACCTGAGCATAAGGGTAGGTTTAAAAAAAATGTCTTACAAATGTTATTTAAAATTCTAGGCAAAGTACATATCTAGCCTAGGCTATTTTGAGGATAGATGGAAATACTGGGGTTTTTAACTGCAAGGAGAGAGTTATGATGCTATCTAGTATCACATTTAAGTTAGTAATCTCTGTTGCTTGTAAGAAAAAACTATGAAGTACTGGTACATGAAGGAAATATGCGTAATTATTTTTTTGATTCTTTTTTGCTGTATTTGCCAACTAAAATTGAGGCAAACCTTTATATTCATGATTCCCTTTTGCAATTACTAATGCCTAAGACCTAGATTAATATTTTTCTAAGCACTTATATGTCTAGGCATTATATCCCTCTAAGCTTAAATGAAACTAAAGCACAGTTAGCAAATCAACCACATAGACAAGCAATACTGCTTTGATTCTTCAATATGACCTAGAGTTCCAAAGAATATACTAAAATTAAGTGTAAAAATGATCTTCTAGGGAAAAAAAATGGCTGTTATTGACATTCAGTGTATGTTTCGGAGCTGAATTACACATTTGCTATGTTGCTTTTAGTTTAAAAAAAAAAAACCCAAACATAATATCCAGTAACTGTAGTAACTCCAAAAACAGTGAGTTATTAAAATCTTGGAGAAGATACTCTTTTTATCAGAGATGCTCATATTTGATACGTCTTAATCATTGAAAGTATCGCTAGAGATTAATTTTTAAAATGGCAGTGGCTTAAACATCAGATTAATAAAGTTAGTGTTGTTTTTACTTGTTTCTACTATTCTGCATCTAGCTTTAATGACAACAAGCAAAGTAGTCGAATAATTTTGTAGGGGTAATAGTGACCTTTGTAGTAGAACTGTCTAGTTTACAAACTTGCAAATAACCAAGGAGTGGTACAAGCAGTTTATAAATTCAGGTCTTGGTGTTCTATTGTTGTGGGGTTTTTTTCCTGGTTGTACCTGGGAAGGCTCCCTGCATTTCCTCCAAACACTTAATTCACCTATTGAGCTAAAGATACTGCTTTTCAGTGTCTTTAATCCACTTGTTTTTTAACAATGTTCAGGTATATTGAGCAAAGTGAGACCCTCTTGGATACAAGCAAATTTCTCACATTACAGAGTAAATCAGTCATGGGAGTGATCCGATTTTTCCCAGTGTGGCTTAGTCATTGGAGGGCATGACACAACATTTTTGCCAGAACTAAGATTCCCCATTCTCAAAAACACGAATCTTGAGTTCTTTTCCAAGTTTTGGAAGGGTGTTACCTAGTTGTCCAAGAACCCTTTCATGTCTTCGTTCTCTGTTTTATCTCGGTGTTTGTCCATCTGGTCATTGTTCCTACCAACTTGTTGACCTTGGTCCTCAATATTCCTTTTCTTATTGCTGTACGCCTGCAGCCAGTACCTCAAACCTCTAGTACCTGTAGCCAGTGCTAGTCAAACCTCTTCTCTTTTACTATTCAAGCCACTGAAGAACATGGGAACACCACTTTTAACATGAGCATTGGGAGTGTGTGCAGGAAAAATCCTCTTTTGCTAATGTATGGACTCTCCAAGTATGTTAGCTGTTGAAGTTTTAGCCAGCTTTATGAATTGGTGAAATCTCAGTTCAGGTCAACCAAGTTTAATAACTCAATTAAAATGAGTTGCTCATAATGGAAAGTCTTAGGAAACTGAAGGTGTAGGTGTGAACATCAGGGCTGTGCATGATATGACAAGTTGTTTCTTAATGTCATGGCCAAATGTGTAGCTTCACAGCTGTTTTTTGAGGCTGTGTGACTTCAGCAGTCACGCACACTGCTCAAATTAGAATTTTGGAAAAAAAATTTCATAACACATCTGCCATCTTGCAAATAACAAGACTTTTTTAACCATGTTCCATAATCAGTTCAGATTTGCTAAACAAATCAGTTCAGCAGCAGCAGGTTCCTTTTCTTTTTATTGTTTTGGGGGGAGGGGGAAGAAAGGGAGCTGTATTTGAGCTCATCTTTACAGCTTCAGTACAGTGTTTTGCTGACATCTATTGCATGCTGATTTTTTTTTTTCCTCCCTTTCAGAAGAGAAACCCGATTGCTCCAAGGCCCGCTGTGAGGTCCAGTTTTCTCCTCGCTGTCC
>VYZM01019493.1:798-19391 GCA_013398915.1 Dromas ardeola | reverse complement strand
AAAAAATAACTCTTCCTTTTGCTCTGGGGAAAAAAAAAAGGGGAGGAGGGGGGGAGGAAATTTTAAAACTTAATTTTAATTCATAAATGTAAGAGGAAAAACAGTCCAAACAAATATATTGACATTTCCCACCGTACACTACAGTACACAAACATGTTGTCAACACTTTCACAATATTTAGTATATTCCTATTTTTCTTATGAACCTCAGCACGAATATGAGGCAATGTGAGAATCTCACCTTTCCTTTTCATACATTGTCAAATGTTCCAAGTTTTAAACCTGCCAGGTGAAGCTAAAAAAATATTACGCAATACACAAATTACAAAATATACAAAATATAATAATACAGTATACAAAATATACAATTACAAAATATATACAAGATCCATACCTTTTACATTCTTTTTGTTTTTTAATCTTACAGTTCTCTAAAACTCACTTCATAACTACAGGGTTTGGACTTCTGTTTTGATGTGTTTTGCTGGTGGACAACATTGAAATGATGACATTTCAGACAGAAAGCAAGCTTCTCAAGTACTTTATTTCTACACATCATAACATGAGCCATTAGAGGCACCAGTAACTGATAGATACCATATTTTTCTTCTTCACACAAAGGAATTTTCACCAAAGATTATAAACACTATAATTTAGGTCAGTTAACTGTGGTCATCTTTTTAACATGGCCATGAGGAACATAGAAGAATGGGAACAGTGAAGACCACATAGAGATCTGAGGACAAAGCCGAATGGTTCAGCCACAATGGGGAATACGGAAGAGGAAAAGTCCCCTTTGTATTTTCCTCCTTCTCCTAATCACCATCCCAGTTCACCACTTACATGAGACATGGCTCTCAGGCGGAGAAGCAGCATCAGGATGATGCAGCTGTGTACATCTGGGATGGCTGCTCTGGCTCCTCTCCTTTGTGTTTCATTGCTGTTCTGCAGACACCAGATGTGTTTCTGTTTCCACGGGAGGAGGGTAATCACCAGCAGCTGTTTCAAGCACAAGGAGACAGAGATTTGTTTATTGGTGCTAGCCCATAGGCATTACAATAACTTGCTGAGTGTATTATTTTTTTTCTGCAGAAACAGAGCAGCCAGAGTGGAGAGTAAACTTAACATTTCTGTAATGAGCAACAGACTTTCTAAAGCTGAAGCATAAGCGCTGTCACACACACTCAAGGAACAAATGCTTTCTTCCAGGCTGTGTCAAGAATAACCATCAGGCTGATAGGAGTCCCCTCTTGATGCTCATGAAAAATGAAAGGAAATAGATCTCAGCAGCAAAACACTACGAGTTTGTGCCCTGAAGTTCAAGCAAGAACACAGGGGTAATGCTGCCGTTTGACTAAAATTTTTTAACCAGCTTTCCTTTACCTAAATCAACTTCAGCGCATTTCAAAGCCTCTTTCAGTGTGGTTCTCTGACCCATTGTAGGCATGAGGTAAATTTTTAAAACTTGGCTTAGCCAAGTGGATCTTCTCCAAGGTAAGAGTTGGTTTCTGCTCCTTTGTTTCAGAAACTTCTCCAAGATACTGAGTCTTTCTAGCTTTTATTTCCAAGATTCCCATGATACTTTCAGATATTCCTAGTCAAAAGAAACATGGGACACAGAGACTTAGGTAGAAATCCAGCTGGCTCAGTCAGAATCCCCGTGTTCAGTGGGAGAGCCTATTTCTTCAATCTCTTAGGCTCTTCTGAAGAACATATCCAAAATCTAAAACCTGAGCCTATTTCCAAATACCTCATTGATAGAAAGGAAGTTTTACCGGGATAACACTGGAAATATCTCTTAGAAGTCATCACCATCTGTTCCAGCTGAATAAACAGTCCTGAATAGACAGATGGAAGATAAAGTAGAAGAACACATAAAACTTTCAGAATCTTTTTATTATCGTTCATTGTTTTTTGTTATTACTATTGGTTTGGTTTGGTTTCGGTTTCATTATTTTCTTTTAATCTGTTGGAGGAAACAGCTGAAGGGTAAGATAGGAGAAACTTTGAAATAAGATGAGAAATAAGGTCCTCTTTTAACCTTTGGCCAAAAGCAAGTCTTTAAAGCCAGTTCATAATTGCACTGGCAACCAGTGGAGACTCTTGTATATGTCAATACCAATGAGCGATTGTCAATATCTCTGATCAGCAACATTTTGCATCATTTGTAACTTGTATACTGAGTCTAAAGGGAGACTTTTAAATAAATCATTACAGCACATTGTAAATGCAGGAACCAGTTTCTCTTAAAACGCTTTAGTAACACTTCATTAATTATATTGAACTTGCAGCCCGAAATTCTTCTCACTTATATTCATCACTTACCACGACCGGTTGTCTATATATTGTCTAAGACACTACTATATCAAGCTGAATAGGCAAATTGTACCCTATGGATCTTAGCAGAGGGATAGAGAGCCGCAGTTCTCACAGTTGTCAGCAGTACAGACACAGCTGAATGCAGCATCTGACAGAACGAGAAACAAAACAAGGCATGTTAGCAAATACTCTGGTTAATAAAGGTAGCCACTTTTTCTTTTCAGGCGTTTCCCACAGGCTGACTCAAAATCTCCTCTATTTGCTATTCACGGTTATTCACCAAGCAGTTCTTTGTCTGCACCTTATTTGCACTCGGGTTTTGTGAGCTGAGCTGCCTTGTTCAGATGGCGATGGTGGATCACATGGCACTCTACCTTTGTTTTCTTTGACGAGAATCAAGTTGCTGATCTTTGGTTACTTGGGGTTATATTAATTTGCTTCTGCTGAAGATGCTTCGAAAGCACTTAAAAATACAAATGACCAGGTTGACAGATTTATTTATTGTTTTGTGAAAAATGGCCCCCCAAAAAGTCAGAAAACAGCTCTTTGCCTATAGAGAATTTGTTTGTCAAGCTATTGACAAACACGTGAAGGTAGACCTCCTGTATGCGTCCTGCATCTACCTCACTTTCTTTTCTGCAGCCAACCAAGCAGAGTGGATCTGTTAATGTGAAAGGACTAGGAAAGGAAGACAACAGACCAATCTTGCAATTTTCTAGGAGAATCTGCCATGTCTCCCAGCAGCAATTTCGTGCTGGGTGTTAGAGGTGATTTCTAATTGGACCCAGCTCCTCCTGCCCTCTTCTCTGGGCTTGAGTATCCATCCATGGTAAGCCAGTCACCTCCCTCCGGATCTGAGCCTGAGTATGAACAGCCCACCCAGCAGCATTCTGGGGACAGTCAGGGGACCTTAGCTGGACCCTGTCACTGTGTCCCATGAGAACATCACAACACCAGTGTCTCCTCAGGCCTGGACCCAACGCATCGCAAACTAGGCAGCAGGAAAGGATTCTGGACTGAAACCGTAGGAAATGCAGGAGGACTCTAATCAGATACAGAGTTTCAACCACAAGAAACAGCTTCCAGGATCACAGTCTAATTATCTGAAATAAAACGACAGAACACATTATCATTTTCATTACACAGGCCTCATATATTATTCTTCATACAGTGGTATGAGTAGAGCTTTCAAACCACTTTTCTTTTAATCTCCATTCTTCTTTCTTCATCACCACATTTGCCTGTGTTTTCCTAGTACCTGAACCAACATTAGTCACAACTGGCAGGAGCCCACAGAGAGATTTAGAGAACATTATTTTTTGCCCTCTGTGCATACATTAGTGTTGCCCTTTAAAGACGCAGCCCTTTGTCCTTTTAATGAAGAATAAAACTCATTTCCAAGCATCCCAATAAGATTATCTCAAATAATAGCAATCCAATTAGCTCAGACAGTTTGAAGTCTCACTTAGACTCCCAGGTGGTATTCCCCATCATTAAATATACTGCTTTAAAATACGTTCAAATACCTGTTTGGTATCTAGACCCAAAGATGCTTCCAAGAATGCAGGTAATATGCATCTTCTAATACCAACTGCATTTAAAGGATGAGGAACATCCATACTTGGTACACTTTGCCTCACAGCTTGTGAGCACCTCAGCCTGGCCAGTTCACTCTGATCCCCTCTGCCACCTTAACACAAGATTTTGAGCCTGCCTGCACTAAGCTAGGAATATTAAAGCAAAGCATGTTCAGTTTGTCAGTGAATTACAGAGCCCTTTTGTCCTTCAGGTCTGGCTGTCCCCTTGCCGCTGTCAGTAGCTTTTCTTCCTTTACTTCTTAATGTGGGGCTTCTATTGAGATGAGCTATAATTACTTAGGCAGCTGCCCTATCCTACTATAGCCTTCAGGCGTCTTTCCTGGCTACCACAGATATCTCCTTTAGTTCCCACTGCTAACTTCCCTTTAGAAACTGTTTTCTCTAGCTGGTTTTAAATATAACTAACTTCTTTCATGCTCTAAATACTCAAAAACTGCTGTTCTTGCCTCCAGCTTCCAACTTTATTTTCCTTTACACTTCTGTATCCTCTTGGGGAGTTTTACTGGTTCCAAAAATCATGACTTTGTTTACCATATTTTTAAGATTTCTTTTAAACTCACGCACCTTAGTAAAGAAAAGCATAAGTATTAGACCATGTTATCACCAACTTGTGAGAGAGGATTGAGGGAAGAATTAGTTGAACTGGAAGTCAGGCTCTTAATACATGTCAAAAAAAGCTCAAACTTTTCCTGTCTCACAGCCTGAGGCAAAGGAGACTTAAGGAGGGCACAGAAAGCACAAACCTGTTTTGTCTTGCCTGTCTCTTGTTCGGGTCAGCTGTGTAGTCTGAAAGCCTGTTCAGTGCCGAGAGAACAATGAAAACTTGAAGAAGCCTCTATAACGATATTGTTTCCCATTGTTGATATTCCCATTATTTGTAAGGCAGTCAAATCTAAAGATATATGGAAAAATCGCAACAGACCTCTAATTTCCCACAGCTTAGCCCTTGATTAATTGGAAATACCTTTTGCAACCCAGAAAGGACAAAGTAAAAAAGAAATGTCTTAATAAAGTATATGTGAAAGAATTTCTCAAAATCGACTGCTCCATTTTCATTCTAATTTGGAAAAAAAAAAAAAAACTGATATAAAGACAAAATATGGACCATTTCAGTCAAAATCATTAAAGAACAGAAAAATTACAAGCAAATTAAAAAAAAAAAAAAAGGATGTTAGGAACCTCTAAAAAAAAAAAAAGCGTTGTGTGTGTTACAGTAAAAACTGCACAAAAATACTACGGCCTAGAGCCACACTTACTACCTTGGAGGCAAAGAAAAATAATGAAGAAAAACTGTTCAGATTCAGCAAGGTTCAGATGGTTTGGATGATTGGACCTGTGGGGGACAAAAGTACTTCACTGTGAAATAATTATTCTTGAGCCAAGGGAAACGTCTGTAGGATATTGGGAGAAATGACTCAATTGTTCAGTTCAATGACAAAAATGGTATTTGGACTAACAGAGAAAAGGAAGACTCCAACATCACAGCCATAAAAAAAGGTAAATGCTATACTTGGGTTTATTACCAAAGAAGAATAAAAAGCAGATGTGCTAATAAAGTTAGTGTTGGTCAGCCCCAATCTGAAAAACTGTATTATGTCCCCATTGAAGATGGAAATAGTATTAGTATAGGGACAAGTGCAGGAAAAGTTGTCATCTGGTCTAAAAAAAATCTCAGTTGTCTGCATGGTTGGAAAGCAGAAGTAGGGAAATGGAAAGTTTGAGGTAATGCGGCAGATCACAAAATTTGAAAGAGTGACATCTTATAGAGAGTCACATTATGCACAGTCATATTATGTATGCAGGAGAGAATGCTGCACTAAGATGTCAATGAAACTTGTACATTTATATTAGGAAGAAAATGGTCCTTTTCTACTTTTTTGTCTTTGTGCTTTTATTTTCAGCCTGCAGCTCCAAAATTATTATTAACTTCTAGGGCTTAAATACATGGTTTCCAATCAGCTATAGTTAAAAAACAAACAGAAGACCCTCATAACTTAGTATCTTCTTGAATCTGTTTAATTGGCTGTATATTGGCAATGAACTAGAGTGTCATAGCTATATTGTTGAAAATCATGGGTTCTCTCCTGAAGCCAATGGGATGATGCCATTTACCATTTCCACTGCAGAGATGTCTCCCTTTCTCTCTGTACTATGGCTGCTTACGATGCTGCATGCCAAAGTACATGTGGCATAATCTTCAGAGACGTGGATAAGTGGGATTGTTTTCTGCTCACAGCATACATGATACAGTGGTGGCTGCTGGCTTGCTCCTGCTGTTCATGCTTGGTGTGATCCCACTGCATAAAGCCCTTGCACCTGATGAAATTCACTTTGATTCAGTCATTCGTCTTTGGTCTCACAAACCAATCCATTGTGGAACGTTACTTTGTAAATTGATGAGGAGCTCTCAAAGAACTATGCCTCTTCATCATCTTCATAATCAGACCTTTCGGTCTGTGGCTATACATTCAGAAACACACTTGCTATTGCTTTGTCATTTATACTGAAAGTGACACAGACGATGGGTTTTATTTATGAATCCTAATTCCTTGTGCTGGACACCTCAACATCATGCTGTGATTGATTCCATATTTATGACAAATAAATCTAGACTCTGCCACTTGTTTACTCTTGTACTCTCTTTTCATAACTCGATATACAGCTTTTAATTAGATCAACCTCAGTTCTCTCATTTCTTGCTAATACTATCATTTTAACAGTGAAGCTTTGCTGGACCTTGATATAACCACTGACAATTTATTGTAATCACCTTGTTTTGTCCTATTTATCCACAATTTCACAAATCACTCAGTCTCTAATTAGTTCATATATAATAATTCAAACGCATTCAAGTTAGCTGTATTTTACAGGTGGGTGGTGGAATGATCTGGTTTCACCAGACAGCTTTTTTCTCATTACACCAGGCTCGGTAAATGACTGTCTGTATACGCATAAATACAAGACCAAATGATGCCCGTAACTGACACTCAGAAATACATAGGGTTTTATACAACCAGCAAAACTTCATGACGTGCCAAATATTATTTCTGAGTTTAGTCAGAGAAATCCTCCCGTGTGAGACAAGTGGCTGTATGAGGGGGATGGATATTGCAGCACACAATAACTTCAATCGTAAGAGGCAAGTTCTTGATGCACAGGACACAGGACATAGGATCAGTTGACAGGGGAGTTTCTGTAGCATCATGCTGCTGGTGGGAAACATGCTTCCTATTGTACCCCCTGGTTTCAACACCATGCTACTACGACTCCCTCAGTCTCCAGTCCAAAATCCCCCATGCACGCCTCTCCTGGTTTGAGGTAAAACAGAACCAATTTTCTGTTCAGTAATTTTACTTTTTAGCTAAGCCTCTTCTAACTAACTGAACTCTCTGAAATTCACAGTGTATTGTGGAGACACTGTTCATTTTCAGAGTGATAAGACCTGGTTATTTGTAATTTATGCCAAAGAATGGTATCCAGAGAGGCTCTTGGTTACACATATTGCTATAACAACCGAGGTCGGCTAACTTTGTTATTTGCCCTGTTGAAGGGTCAGAAGCGGAAAAGTGTGGAGGGGTCCCACCTGTGGGGAGGAGCGGACACGACAGGTGACCCAAAACTGACCAACAGGGTATTCCATCCCACCTGCCCCATGCTCAGTATAAAAGCTGAGGGATCAAAGGGTCACCCCTCTTTCTTCAATGGCCAGCATCCCAGGAGGACTCTGTCTGTTTGTCTCCTTTGATCCCAATCCATGTATTCCTGAATCCAGATCTGGAATCTAGTTTCTGGGACTTTCCCTGTGCCTGACAGTGACGTGATCGTCATCCTGGGAGCTTGATACCATTTTGTATATATTATATATATGTCATTATTTTAATTTTTTATAATGTTATTAATTTATTCATATTTTCATTAAAGTAATTTAGTTTTTTTCTAAACTCATAAGTCTCTTTCTCTCTCTGCCTCCTCTCTGTGGAGATAGAGGTGGGGGAGAGCATCTGTCATTTGTTTTCAGTGGCCAGTCCAGCCCAAACCATGACAACTCCACCAGCAGAATCCCAGTACAGAAGAAAGGCACCCATGCTAATACATGAGGATGTCTGGGAAGCCAGAAGTCTGAGTTTTCTCTTCACCTCAAAAGGTCTGAGTTTCCTCTGTATAGTGGAAGTTCAAGTGACCTTATTTCCACAGTTATTTAATTTACCTCTAATTGAATATGATCTTGCATGTGCGAGAGGTGTGCAACTAATTATATTTCTTGGGTATGTGAGTGACTTAATTTAGTTCCCCTGTCATGACAGAAATGTTCACTAGGAACACTGTACAACTAGAGCTGTGGTTACAGTTAATTTTTCATCTTGGTGGCCAAGGAAAAGCTTAAAAAAATTATGTTCTATCAAAATTACACCAGATTTTATGTTGTCTTGTCAAATCAAAACACCCTAAAGAAATACTTGAGGGGAACTTTCTGTTTACATCAGCAGCTATTAGATACTCCCTTTTTTTTTTCAATTTCAACGTATCTTTGTGCCTCATTCCTCACTCGTGATAAAGATACTATTTTTCTGTTAGGTTTTCATTCTACTGGCATCAACTCAAATGTTATGGCTACAGCTACAACGGTAAGAGGAGCTTCTGTCCATTTTCTGACCCTGGGTTCTAAAGGTGCAGAAAGCATCCATCACACAGATGAACTTTCCTACCTGCCAAAACAGGGATCCACAAAGTCCGTGCTGAAGATGGTCGGTCCCTGGGATAACTCCTGAAGCATGTTCAGACAGTGTCAGGGATACTATGGATTACTGTGAAAAGAAATTTCCAGATACCATGTTAACAATTTAGTTCTCTTGATGATCATGGGATGCTACCTTACCCTGGCCTTGTTTAATTTGCTCATACAGGGAGAGACTCTGGAAATACATCCTCTGAAGGTTACGTGATATTCAGCTGTAAATAGACAAACTGAAAAGATAAAATGTTTTTCTGCTTAGCAAATATGAAGTACTCAGATTTATTAGGAGGTAAGTCTGAGTATTTAGTTCATATATAACCCTCTCAAGCATTTAAAAAAGCTCTTCCTTGGTAGCGTTGTCTGCCTGCAATATTTTCTGCTGCTGCTGAGAAGTGGATCCATTCTAAAAAGCAACTCCAGATGCTTACTATGTAGGTGGGGAAGGATCTTCAATCTTGTTCTTAATTACTGTGGCTCAAATTGATTTGACCTGAACTCTCTCTGCCTTTCAAGTAGAGCAGGATCCACAGGCAAGCTCCCTAGCTTTTTGAACTAACATGCTGGCTGACAAATAAGTAATTGTAAGGAGCTGATTTATTGCCCAGCCAGACACAGCTGGATGTAAAATATTAATTTTTAATGTAAGAAACAATTTCCATTTCTTTTACCCATAAAATCCAATAAATTAATCCAAGCACTTACAAATAATTGATATTTCACAATGGAAAGAATTTTTTTTTTCCACTTACAAATGTGCCCCTTTAAAACCAAATGCTTTAAAGAGAAGATGTTTGTGAATTTCAAGGCCACAAATATACCTCAGGGTTCTGCTGACATCAAAGTAAGTGAGAAAAGCAAAAAGCAAGGGTATCTTATGACACCACTCGGACCCCAAAATATAACCTTGTCCAAGTTTTATTTTTATCTTATATAATACATGGATCCTACTACATACTACAAGCTGCCATGCTTCCAATTCCTTCTTGTAACTCTTTCTCGCTTTCCAGTGCCCTTATTCTTCTGAAATTTTACGAGGGTAAGAAAGAGTAGTAATGAAGGGATTCTGGATACACATATGACTGACAATAGACTGCTGACATTTTACCTCTAAGAACTTTCTTCTTCACTTGAAGAATGAAAATAACTATAAACTGGTAATTACAAGAAAGAAACTCCATGTCAAAGGCTAATTCAGTTTTAGAATAGGTTACCCAGGTAGTCTGTACAGTCTTCATCATTACAGATGTTTAGAAACATATGGAAGCACCTAAGGAAACACCTGTCTGGACCAGTTTAAGTCTACATGATTTTGATTAGGAAGTGGACCTATGTCTCTCCCACACCTGTGTTTTAGGTGTACAATCTTTCCCCGTAGTACCAAGGCACACAAGGCTCAAGCATAAGTGCGGCAGAGAAGTGAGGCTGGATTTGAGCTAATATATAGACATACCTACATGTCTATATGTTACCACAGTGTCAATATGAAACAGTAAAATCTGATTTTCTCTATATACAAAACTCATAAGGCTCTAAGAGAGGCCTTCAAAGCTCCACAATTCCCTTGTAATCATTAGCACTTTGCAAAACTGGAAAGCAACTGATTTCTTAGAAGCCTGAAAATATCATCTCACCTCATATTTATAAATCTCTTTCACCTTTGGCCATGAGTTCACTTCTACTTTTACAAAAGAAGACAAGACACAGGAGCAAAACTCTGTTTTTGTTATACTGAATGGACAGGAGTGATAGAAAAGACTCCATTAACAGTATTTCATTATTTTGTGATTTTTTAGTTCCTGATGATGGTTTGTGTTACAGCAGCCAATGAAGATTGCAGTGAAATGCATATCCCTTTCTGTTGGTACACAGATGCAGGGATGCTGTGGCCCAAAGGGTTCATATTACCTAAACCTACAGGGCAGGTAAAGGCTTATTATTAGCATTCCTATTTTCACATGAGGAAAACAGATTATTCCCCAAGATCAAAGTCCATGATGAACTCGGAACGAAGTGCAAATCTTTTGAGCCTCAGCTCAGTGCCTTCACAAAACATCTTTTCCCCACAGAGAGAAAAATGACAAAACCTTTGAGAATATTACCAGCACATCTGAAATCTCTTGAGTCCTGACTTCATTACTCCTCTGTAAGCCCCTGCGATGTATTGGACTAAGAGTGGCTAGGGAGCCTGTGGAGCAAAGACTATATTAACAGTTATAGAAACATGCTCAATTTTCCATTTACTTGTCCACACCTCACCTGGCTGTTTGGGGCCTGTCATAAGTATAGAATCTTAAATGGTTTAAACCATCCCAGTTCCATTAATTTCCATGGTACTATACCCCACTGAGGATCCATCTGCCGCATCTTAGGTCAGAATGCTGATTCTTGATTGGTTTCTCATGTCACTGCTGATGAGCAAAAAAGTAATAATAATAATAATAATAATGTACCCACATCATCTGCTGATTCCATAGGGGTTTCCTCATTTCCTTTTTAAATCTTTGATGATGAGCAGTGCCATGCAAATATCAACTGGGTAAGCAAGGAATGGTGTCTAGAGGGATTCAAGAGTAGAAATGATGCAGAGTGGTGCTCCTGCTGTTATTAGCAAAGTGATCAGGATTCAAAAGCGTTGTGAGAATTCTTTTTGCCATGTCAACCATCAAAGAGAGACACCAGAGAGATAAAAGTTACAGAGTGTTAAACCCTGCCTGTCGCCTTCAGCATGTTTTTGTTTAGTTCCATTCATCTCAACATTTGATTTTTAATAGTTCACTTTTGTTGTTATGAGTGAAAAATAAAAAGGACTATTAAAGAACAAATTGTGTGCTAGCAAAACACAGTTTCTGGCACTTTGCACCACCCAGAACACAGTCTATCTGCCAATTTGACTTGCTTTTATTTCATGTTCAATTACAATAAAAGGTACAGGAGAGAGACAGGCCCAACTTTCCCTTTCCTATTTATTTTTTTCCTTAACGTGTTTAAAAAGTACAAGCCAAGCTAACAGCATAGGCAAAAAAAGCCCCTTAAGCCCTAAGGAGCAGAAAGTTATTTTTAGCTTCCACCAGGAAAGTTGTGTAAATACTATCCACTGCAGGAAAACATTAATTTAATAAACCCCAATAACATCACTGGAAACAAAGCTATTTAATTTAAAGTCTAGGCTGTGAATTTAACAAGGAGAGATGATCTGGAGAAAAAAATACAACGGGTAAATAATTGTAGAAACCATGAGCCAAATCCTCAGCTGGAGTAATTCAAAATTCAACAGCACCGCACACCTTTAAACTGTTAGGAACAAAGGCCAAACTTTGGACATACGGAAGATTATCTACTCAGCATTTTCTTTGAAAGTTATGAGTAACAATAGCTTCATGAGAAACTCACAGGGATATTAAAGCCGATAAGCATAGGCTAGTAGAAGTATCTACTGACCCATGAAAGACAACTCTGGAAGAAAGAAGGCACTAAAACTGTTGCTATTGCAATTTTTGGACAATATCTCAAATATAAACAGAGTACAATTTCTGTTCCTTTCACAGCTACAAGCCCAATGGGAAAGAAACACATCTAAATGATACTAAACCCCACTCATGGCTAATCCAAGGCAGTCCCCATTGCTCCCAGGCCAGTTGTTGAGAGGATTTGGAAAGAAGTGGATCTTCTACCGTTTCCCTTCTCATGTGTTTCTGAAGAGGATGATGGAAGATCTCATAAAAAAATATTGCGTTAGTGGCTTGGTTTTCAGAGGTTGTTGAAATCTGAAACCTTTTTCTTGTCATAAATAACATTAAAAGATTTACCATAGAATAAGACAGACGTTCAGTAAATAGGAATATATATATTATAGCTTGTACAGCATACAGATAACATGCATACACATAGCCCGCAGGACAAATGATTAGATTAAGAAGATAAAAGTGATGCCTGAATGAGATATTTTAGCACACAAAGCTCCACCGCCACTCGGTCATCTTGTCTCTCCACTTCTTTGCCTTCCCTGAGGTGTTCTCCAGCCAACAGCATTTCCCTCACCCCATCAGGCTGGGAGGCAGCAGCAGCAGCAAGGGAAGGTTAGGCTTGTATATTCATTTGAGATGCTTCTCAAAGGATGTTTCTCACCCCACTCCTATTACAACTCTGAATGCACAGTTCTGTAACATTTTACAACATCTACTATTCTCTGCATCTCTTACGTTTGCAGGGCAGAGGGTACTTTCTGCATCTTTGTTTTAATATTATTTGTGTGGTCTTTTCCAATAAAATAATTTCTTCAGCTCTTGCCTGAAAGTTAGTTGTTTTATCCCACTATTCTATTCTGCATATGTCCTAGCCTATTTACACTGATTTTTTTGTTTTCTGGATAACAGCTGAACAATCATTTGGACATGCTGAACGAACCACATCACAAACCATGGATGATTTTTTCTGCTTATTGATACTACAGTTCATTAACTATTTTTAGGCTAATCCAACTCAGGTCTTCTACTGTGTCCCTTCCCATTTATCTGTGTAGGGACTCTGCCTTGCACCACATCCTTCTGACAGTAAGCATTTGCTCTATTCAGAGATGCACAAGTTTTTCATTTTGAAGACTTCCACAAAACAATGTATTGGTTTCCTAACACAGCATCTTTGTTCCCTTGAGAGCTCCATAGTTTATTTTCTGCTCCAATAGCTTCCATCCTTCCAGTTCATTGTCTATCACTGGTGCTAATTCATTTCATCTGAAAGCTCAACGTTATCTTTCTTTTTCTGTATGATTTCTGCAAGGTAACTGGAGCAGACACACTTACAGCAGACTGCCATGTCAAGTGTTGGGCTTGATGACCCAGGTACCTGGGCACAGATAATGTGATACTTGCTCACTTTTCTGCTGCCATTCTTCTTCTAGGACCACAAGGAATTATCAAATAACTTTGTCACGTTGTGTTTCCTTAGTCTCACTAAAACTTTCAAAGTCAGTTTTCTAGTCTAAGATGGTCATGAGGTCTCTGCATATATTCAATAACACCTTTAGATACGTATTTATATTCTGCATCTTACACATTTAGATTCATAGAATCATAGAACCATAGAATGATTTGAGTTGGAAGGGACCTCTAAAGATCATCTAGTCCAACCCCCCTGCAATGAGCAGGGACATCTTCAACTAGATCACGTCGCTCAGACCCCTGTTCAACTTGACCTTGCATGTTTCCAGGGATGGGGCATCTACCACCTCTCTGGGCAACCTGGGCCAGTGTTTCACCACCCTCATTGTAAAAAATTTCTTCCTTATATCTAATCTGAATCTACCTTCTTTTAGTTTAAAAGAAGGTAGATTACCCTATCACTAGATGGGCGCCACATTTGCTAGCCTCCAGTCAACTGGTTAGCAAGGACTGTTGATAAATGACGGAAAGTGTCTTGGCGAGCACTTCCGCCAACTCCCTCTAGTACCCTTGGGTGGATCACATCCAGACCCATAGACTTGTGTGTGTCTAAGTAGTGTAGCAGGTCGCTAACCATTTCCCCTTGGATTATGGGGGGTTCATTCTGCTCTCAATCCCTGTTTTCCAGCTCAGGGGGCTGGGTACCTGGAGAACAACTGGTCTTACTGTTAAAGACTGAGCCAAAGAAGACATTAAGTACCTCAGCCTTTTACTCATTCTTTGTCACTTTGTTTCCCCCCACATCCAATAGAGGATGGAGATTCTCTTTAGCTCTCCTTTTGTTGGTCNTTCTCCTTAGCCCTCCTTTTGTTGCTAATGTATTCATAGAAACATTTCTTATTGTGTTTTACGGCGGTAGCCAAATTGAGTTCTAGCTGGGCTTTGGCCCTTCTAATTTTCTCCCTGCATAACCTCACAATCTCCTTGTAGTCCTCCTGAGTGGCCTGCCCCTTCTTCCAAAGCTCAGAAATTCTCTTTTTTTTGCCTGAGTTCCAGCCAAAGCTCCCTGTTCAGCCAGGCTGGTCATCTTCTCTGCTGGCTCGTCTTTCAGCACATGGGGACAGCCTGCTCCTCCACTTTAAAGATTTCATTCTTGAAGAATGCCCAGCCTTCCTGGTCTCCTTTGCCCTTCAGGACGGCCTCCCAAAGGCAGTCCCTCCCCCCGTCCCTCTAACCTTGGCATGTCAACCCACAGCTTGTCACGGGCAAGCCTGGTATCATTCCCCTCCCTCTTCAAGCCTAAGTTAAAGTGTTGTCAATAAGCCCTACTACCTTGTGAGCAAAGACCCTCTTCCCCTTTTGAGAAAGGTGAATCCCACCTGACGCCAGCAAGCCTGGCGCCATCTAGGCCAACCCATTACTGAAAACCCCAAAACTTTGTAGGTGACATGAGCCACAGAGCATGTATTAATATATGGGCCCATCTGTTTATTTCAACGTCACTGCCTGCAACTGGAAGGAGAGAATTAAAAATAACCTGTGGTCCAGATACCCTTACCAACCATCCAAAGGCCCTGATTATACAGAGAGTTGGGACACCTGCACCTGGTAGGCAAGTGCCTATAACTGGGACAGGTAAAGGGCAGAGATTTTTGCTGGCCTCAGAAAAGCAGCATAACTAAAGAGTTTCTGAATTATTTTTTTCTGGAGCTTTTGTTACTATTGCAGTTATCTTGAAGACATGGCTTGTTATTTCTCCTCATCAATCTGCCCTTTAATACATCTTACAGCCTTCTGAGGATAGATCCACAAAGCACAACGTACAGTCTAGTGCATATATGGGAAGCAGTGCTGGGTCATCCCAGGCCATTACAGTCTGTGTCTCAGCAGAGCTAATTAGTCCTTCTGTGACTGGAGAACCATGTCATAGCAGCTTTACTGTTGGTATCCTTACTAGCTCGTAGCTTTAGTGTCCCTGCATGGAAATACATTGTGCCATGAATACCTTTTGTCAATGCCAGTACCTAATAGGATTCAGCGAGTCCAGCAGGTCAACGAAAAGACTTACAGCTGGTTCTAAAATATCAAAATGTAATTGCCCAACAATAAAGTCAGGATTTCAGGTTTTTGAGCTAACTTCATCTCCGTCCAGGGCCTCCCACATCTAACAGCAGGATAAATCAGCAGAACAGAATTGCGTTTTCATCTTACACTAGCAACTTACCGTACTGCATGCACAACATAACATAGTTCCATGCGAAATACTTACATCATGAAAATTCTCACTGAGGACACACAAGGGGTCAATAGTTTCAGCAGAGGAAAGTGCTGTACCACATTCTGAAACAGCAATACAGGTTTCAAAGTAATATCATCTGGTATGTAGTCAGCCTTTTTTGTAAAACTTATTATTTCTTTTGAAATTCCCTGAAGTGGCTTAACACATTTTGATACATGTTCCCTTTGCATAGTCTGGTGCTTTTGCTGCTGCTGTAATAGATTATTTTTATCATCATCATCAACCACAACAATTACAACAAAGGCAAAGGAAAAGGTATTTGTCTGGATTACCTTTAAAATTTATGAACAAACAATTTCTCAGCGAACCATTTCAGATATCCTCCAAACACTACAACCTTTTACAAGTTCAGACTTCCAATTAAGATCATGCTAGGAACGCAATCAAGGATCTCAGCACTCAGAAGTTAATTATCTCCTCAGGCTAAGTCATAAACATACTTGTTTTGTTTTTGTCCACTTCATCTAATGATATAATGTATTTGGAAGATACAGATTTTGTCAGTTGTTATCAAGAGGGCCTATGGTGAGGCTGTGGGAGCTTTTGTCACTGCTGAAATACAGCAAAAGCTAAACTGTTTCTGTGAATTAACAACACTGGGTACTCTCTGTCCAAAATTACCCACAGTCTGCCACACCACATAAAGCTCCAAGATTGTTACAGATCTTCTCTGCATGCTCAACTAACTTATTCATCCCCAAAATTGGCTGGATTTGAGCCATGCATATACACTTGCTCAATATATCTCCAAGACAGATGATTTAGACTGACCTCATGGAAAGCTGAACAAGGCTGAAGATAAATAACTGAATAATTCTTTCTATCCCCGATCAAATGGCTGGCTGATTCACAAGGGCCAAAACCCTCTCTGAGTATCAAAAAGCAATGGCAGCATTTGAAACTTCCAAGTTAATCCAGCTCAAAGTCGGATTGACTGCCCCGGAGACTTCTAATTGCCAGATGGTTCTGCTAATGCCCACCTGGGAAAGTGTGTAATTTGGGTGGCTCACATATCTAATCTGTTCTGCTGCCAAAAGGCAGTGGTTAAAAGCAATGTATTCCCTGTCAACATTTCTAGGTTTCAGATGTGTTTGTGGACTGATAACAGCCATTACTTTCCAATTCCACCATAATTCTTGAAAATTCATCACAGATATACTATTACAAATAAGGTACATTTTCAGAAGGGATATTTAGCCTTGTTCATCTTCCACTTTACGAAAGTGCGCATAAGCTCTAGTTGGTCTTTTGGCATATCTACATTTTCAGCTCAGTGCTCTTCAGAGTCTGGTAACAAGATCTGACCCACCCATCACAGGTATCACAAAATTTCACAAAAACCTTAAGCAGCAAAAAGTGTAGAGTCTTCCAGTGGGGGAGAGATATAATTGAGGTGTATATCCAATCCACAGACACCAGAACTAATCCAGGCCCTACAAGAACAGGCCAAGACTGTGCATGTTTTACACTAGCAATAGGGGTGGGATAAGTGCATCCTGGTAAGACCACATCCAATCAGCAGGAACTGAACTCCGTTCTTCGAGAACACAGCATGAATTATCAGAACTTTGGATACAGCCAGTTTTGCAGACAGGCTATAAGCAGCAGTATGGACCAATCATTGGAGATGACACATTCATGAGTCCTCTCTTAACTCTGACTTGACTTGCAGATATATCAAAGAATCACAGAATCATACAACGGTTTGGGTTGGAAGGGACCTTTAAAATATCATCTAGTCCAGTGCCCTTGCCATTGCCAGGGACGTTTTTCACTAGATCAGGTTACTCAAAGCCCCATCCAACCTGACCTTGAACATTTCCAGTGACAAGGCATCTGCAACCAATATCCTATTGGTCTGAGTAGTAATGCCATAGCAGGTAGCTCATTTCAACAGTGGGACAAATAATATGATAGAAACTCTGCTCAGGAGGAATATTAGCAGCCAACACAGCAGAGACTTTAATGGTGTCTGAAAAAGCTTCACGTGAAACATAGCAGGATCATGACAGCCAGCTAGTGGATACTCTTCCAGTGACCAGCATCCATAAAGGAGAAAACCAATGAAAATAAATAATCATTATTTCATGTTTTCTGCTAACAACTCTGAAAGCATTGGCCTGCCGCACGGCTTTCTCACAATTGCAGCCTGCCAGTGCCACAGGTGATCAGTGCTTTATTAATGCACACTCTAATGTAGATCTTACTTGTTATTCACTGTTTTGCATGGCAAGGTTAACAAGAAAATCAGACAGATCAATACCTGGCTCCAAAACCGTTGCTACCAGCAGGGCTTTGAGTTCAGTTTGATCTACAGGACACTGGGCCTGCTCGCTAAGAATGGGAAAACCCTATCCCGAAAAGGGTACTAGACTAAGAGTTAGCAAGGCTCATCGACAGGGCTTTCAACTAGAATTGAAGGGGGAACAGGATGAAACTGGGCCCACTAATAATGAGCCTAGGGATAAAGGGCCAAGGATGGGGGTGAAATCGGTAGCCCAGCTCAAGTGCATCTACACGAATGCACGTAGCATGGGGAACAAACGGGATGAGATGGAAGCCATTGTGCAGCAGGACAGCTATGATGTAGTCGCCATCACGGAAACGTGGTGGGATGACTGTCATGACTGGAATGCTGCAATGAATGGCTACAAGCTCTTCAGAAGGGATAGGCAAGGAAGGAGAGGCGGGAGTGTGGCTCTGTACATTAGGGAGTGTTTTGATTGTATAGAGCTAGATTCCAGTGATGATAAAGTCAAGTGTTTA
>VYZM01019492.1:282725-294285 GCA_013398915.1 Dromas ardeola | reverse complement strand
GAGGAAGAGAAGACAATAGGCTGTAATTCTCACTTATTTCTACTTCAGATCAATTCCTCAAGCCCAGTTCATGGAACTATGTCCAGTGTAAGGAAAGAGGTACAGGATTCACATGTATTAGAAACTTGTATAATATCCACTACAGTAAAAAATTAACGTTAGGTTTTCATTGTCCTAATACAGATGCATGGGTCAGATTGCTTGCATATCCCACGATATAGTGGTGTGCTATTATAGCTTTCAGAGGAAAGAATAAGGAGTACTAGGCCTTCAGGCCTCAAACTCACCAAGAGCACCATGTATTATTATACAAATAAAACTCAATCTGGACTTGACTCAATTTTTCATTCAGTTCCACACCACAATTTAAATGTTTCTATTTTGAAATGCCAAAACAAAATATTTCAGCATTAAGTGAATGTCTTTGGCAATTATTGTTCTGCAAGAAGTTATTTCTTTTTTTTCTTGTATTTCAAGAGTAAATGCAGTAATATTTGAATTTAGCTTAGGATAAAAAGGGTGAGCAAGAATAAAAATTTCTATGTCCTTTAATTCTGAAGGTGTTTGGATTGAAACAATGGATATTCAAAACACCAAATTCTTTCTGCAGTGCACAGTCCTCTGGGGTTTTTCCTTGTGATTGTTATCAGTGGTCTTTTTCAGTTACATAGTATATAAACAAAAGAAAGAGCTATATTGTGCTAAATCAGATGTCCTTCTTATCCAATATCCTGCCTCTGACAGTGGCTGTTAGTGGATGCCTAGGAAACCGTGTAAGAACGGAGGAAGCACACAGCTTCCAACAAACCATTACCTAGAAACTGCCTGTGCCAGACCATTATATGTATTTTACCCTTTTTTACCTATTAGCTACTGTTCTGTAACAGAACTTCTGTCCTGGTTTGAGTTATTTAAAGCATTGGCTGAAGAATCTTTTCAGAAGCATTTTAGGAACTTGAATACAGTATATCCAGTCTCCCGGTCCACGTGCTTATTTATGAGTTCAAAGAAACTCCTAATATGTATGTGAAATCTTAATTCACTTACCAAAAAATGTGTTCTCTTTCTCCATTACAGTATATTTTGTTCACTTGCCTACATCTGTTTATCAATACAGTTTCTTCCAGTTTGCCTGGTAGAGAAGACATCCTGACTGATGTTTGGCATGTGCAGGAGTTCATTTTAAAAACTAGCATCATATTTGTGATTTCAGCGTAATACTGTGCACCTAATTGGGAAGAAAATTTCAACAGTATTCATTCAGTGTAAACAACTAAATTGATAGTACCATTAGATAAATCAGGGCGAGCGGAATGGTTTGTTTGGGGTGGGTTTGGGTATGGTTGGGTTTTTTTTTTTTGGCAGGTAGACAGGACCAACAAAGAGTAGCAGATAAAATAGTAACCAAATTCAAGCAAATTTTGCTTGAATGCCCCCTGCAGTACTGAGATGTGTGTGCTTTGCCATGTCAGATGAAATAAGCTTATTTCTTCACGTTATACCAGGATTAGAGGGAGCATGCCTATTTAAAAAAAAAAAAAAATCTAAAATGCCAGTTTAGCATCTAGAATTAGATAATTCTGCGTTTTAATACTGTGTAATATTGAAAGTCTTGATACAAACACATTCAGATGATCAGTCATGTATATTTCATGGGGGAAAATTGCTGTTAAATGAGAACATGGAAACCCGTCATGTCTTCCTCTCCTTAAGATCATAGGCTTGTACAGCCTGCAGAATTACTACTTTAACGTTCTTCCTCTTTTTTTTATTTGGTGAAAAAAATAAATCCTTTTAGTATAGTTAAGAGCACAAAAATGTCTAAGCTTAGAACTTTAGTAGCCTGTATTTCCCAGGTAGCTTAAGATAAGGAAATTGGGATTAAAACTCTGTATTTAATTTAGTTGATATCTATTCCTAAAGTTATTTTACTACAACTTGGATAATTGTTTCTACTTAAACACAAACTAGTTTTTATTTCACATATATTACTGAAGAGAACGATTCCAACATCACCATAAAAAATAGGTTGAAATAATAATAGGGAACAGAGTCTGTAAAAGGTTTCACTAAAGCAGGAGCCACTTTTTGGATTAAGTTAAAACCCTGAGAAAGTGCAACTGAAATGAAATTATTAAGTATATCTTAAAACATGTTTTGGTATAGTTCAGTCTGTAGTGCCCCCTGGTGATGATATAAGTAATTCTCAACTATTGTCTCCCTAGAAGTTAAAATCCATGCAAAAACTTAGCCATTTTCCATAACTAGAAGTAAGGGCTAAAATATACATATTTTATTAATTTTAGACTTTGGTTCATGCTTAATGCACAGAGTAATGTATAAGTTGTAGGCTTTTATCGTAGCAGCTTTGTATGCGTTAACTTCAGTGTTCACAGAAGCTATTTGAAGTGAACTTTGATTATTTTTTTGTTTGACTGTTCAGCTGGAATGATCTCTGCTCATACTTGTAATTTGGTGCAATAATTGCTTCTAGAATTAGCTCTGGCTTTGCCTTAATTAGACTAGTTTCCATTTATTACTACTTCTTAATTTCTCCCATGTCTAGTTTAATTTGTTTCAGTAAAGCTATGTGGTGAAAAACTACATGTTGTTCGTCCTTTTTTGTCTTTAAACATTTACATGCCATTATATTGCTGTACTGCCTTTTTGTAGAAGGTTTTGTGTTCATTTCTGAAGATGAACAATGTCTGGATAGTGTGTGGGGTGACAAATATGGGGAAAATAATTGAAGAAAACAGCTTGTGGATGCACCTGCAGTATCTCTGCATTTCACAGGGAGATAGCAGAGAATAAATATTTTGAAGTTTACATCTTCATGTACTTTTTGCAGGTGTATGATGATGGGAAATATGTATACGTAGTAACAGAACTTATGAAAGGAGGAGAACTGCTGGATAAGATTCTTAGGCAAAAATTTTTCTCAGAACGAGAAGCTAGTGCTGTTCTGTTCACAATAACAAAAACGGTTGAATATCTCCATGCCCAAGGGGTAAGTTTTCAGTTTGCACAAAATGCTTATAGATGTTAATATTCTTTTCTTTCCGAATTATAAACTCCTATCTTGATACGTTCTTCTGTGCAGTAATTAAGTAATTTTTGGTAAATAATTACATTGCAGCAGGAATTTGTGTTGAAATCAAAACATTCCCCATCAGCTGTCTAGATAAAGGAGATGGTGCAACTGTTTGTCTTGTCCCGCATGCAGTCTGTCAGCAGTTCTGTGGGATAAGCAGATAATGACTAATAGATAGCATATGAGAGGAAGCAAGCCAGGAAGAAGTGCGAGGACCAGTGCTGTTGCTTAGCCATGGGACCTAATGTAATTCCAACCCCACCCTGTGATAGACCCTGAAAATTTATCTTCCATCTATCACACTTGTAATTTCTTCCACTTCTTGGTTGTGAAGAACTTGGTTTATGACTTTATGAGCTCCTGCGCCGTAGGGTCAGGAAGTTGTAGTGGACTGTTAGGAAAAAGAAAATTAATGCTTCAGGAAATTAATTTGGAGACAGAGGAAGTAATTCAAAGATAGAGAAGGCAAGTGTGACAATTGCATGGCAAGAAGGACAAGTTGCGTTCTATTTTTAATTAAACAAGAAAAGGGGGATAGAGAAAAAGCAGAAAGTAAGGGTGTAAGGAAAAAGTCAAGCTGCTAACACCTGAAGTTATTATCCAAGAAAAGCTGCTTCAGAATGAAGAGCACTCAAATTATTTTAAGAAACAGGTAATAGTTCAGCACACACGGTCACTTCTGGGAACTATTCTTTCAGAAAACTTAGGATCAAAGTTACCTCGTGTATCTTATTTGTGATTCATCGCTTTCTTCAGTCACTTGAGTATCTGTACACAGGACTAGAATCCTTGGCCAGCAGCATCCATGGGAATTGTGAATAAACCTTGATACCTTCTGTATGGAAATATAAATAATACAATAACACATACCATAACTGTGTTCCTTCTTACCACACATGGACAAAAAAGGCCCAGTGTCCTTGTGTCAAGTAAGGGATTTAGGGGCTTTTATTTGTTTCTTTTCTGTAGATCTTTGTAAATATTGGCATTTTAACTTGCATTAGATCACATGCTCCTTGGAACTTCTACTTTTGGAGATTTTTGGGTCATCTTATGTTAAGTATACTTCCACGTGAAAGGTGGCCATATATGTAAATAGCGAGCACTTCAGTAGTCTTAATTTTTCATCCGGAAGCGTCCTTCCTGTTTTCAGTGGATTTTCCTTTTGTAGCTTCTTTGGTCAGCAGAGGAGCTCATTTGAATATGGTATTAAGTACTATTTGGTTTGACAGATTCCCTGTGTGCAGTCTCCATGACTATTCCCAGAAGGATCTTCCTCATGGACATTCATAAGATACTTTTGAACTGAAAAATTAGCTAAGCAAGGAATGAAATCCTCCTCTTCAGAGTAAGCAATACTTCCAACTCTCACCCAAACCATCCTAAAAGTATTAGGGCCAGCATACAACAATTAAGGGTTGGCACAATAAACATCATAAAAAGAATAAACAATAAGTATCATGTCATCTCAGAGCAGAATACTTTTGCATGCTGATAGATAATTGAGAATGCTAATCAAAAACATGATGCGAAGAAATAAAGAATTGGAATGTCCTGCATATTGTTTTGCTCTTTTCTGTTGCTCTAAAATAAAATGTTATTTCTGTGCAAAATAGCAATAGAATCTAAACAATCTGACATCTGTTTAAAATTCACGTTTGGGAAAACAGCTTAATACAAGAAGGTATTGTATTTATTCTTTGACATAAAGGTGTTGATTGCTTAGGAATTAGCATTTGGATTTGAGCTAGACTGTTACATTTACTCTTCCTCCCACTTGAGAATTGCTTCCCCTTCTTCCAAAAAAAAGTACAACTCAAGCAGACTGGTTATAGAAACAGTCTGCCAAATCCCTAGCTCTGTGCTGCCTTCCATTGCCACCTCTTCCTTTCTACCCCTTTTAGGATCCATTTAAAAAAAAAATAAACCACACCAACTAGAATAAAACTGTGTTGTTTTTTTTTTTCTTCTGCCTCTTGGAACAGTAAAGAGTGCTTCATTCATTACTTAGATTAGAATCCTTTTTCTCTATCTAAACACCAAAAAATGAGGGCTATCAGGAGCTGGTTCGCTCCTACGCTGACATCTCAAGCCAGGATGTTCCCCTTAATGTCTACTGTTCTAACTCAAATTCCTTAATACCATTTTGTGTTTTTCATCTTACAAGGTGCTTATTTCCATAATTTTAAGTACTCATTTTATTTAATCTCAGAATTGCAAGGTATCTGTGTGCTGAAAAAGCCTGTACTTAAATAGATTACTGTGTTAAATGGCTTTACAGTCTGCAGGCCTTCTGCAGTCTTTTATTACTTGGTCTTGCATTACTTTCCTGAAACACTGCTAGCTTTCTGGAAGAGTGCATAGAGCTTCTGATTCTGCATATCACTCACTTGCAGGAGTTTTGGGATATCTTCTCGTTCGAACGTGATTACCTTCTTGAAAAGTTTCTTCACAATCTTTTCCAAGAGGAAATGAGTCTTTCATTCAAATTTAATTCTGTAAAGCTGTGTTTAATATTAATCAAATACATAGGACAATCAGGAAGATAAAGGCCTCCATAGCAGGGCTATTTAAATATTTAAAAGAGGACATTTAGATCCACTTTACTGTCTTACAGCAGTGTATACCCTTTTCGTTACAGAGAACAAAGTCTCTAGAGTCTTTAGGCTAATTTGTCTTGTGAAGAAAACATAACAGATCATCTGATTTTTGAAGACTGTCCTTGTGCATTCCAGATTTTATTAAGGCTTGTTTATAATATAGCTTCAAATAAAATGAGATTCATTCTGCCAGAACTTTGGCAGCTTCTACAGTTTTTGTCAAGCACTTTACATCTCAAGCCCCTACAGAACAGCCACTTGGGAACCAGTAAAGGGTTTTTTTGACATGCCAGTCCATTAGGAGGGTATCTCTTTGATATTTTGTGATTTTTTTTTTTGGCAGAACTGTATTAAAATTCATCCTTAATCAGACCTTAAATGTTTGCACTGAGATTAATTCATATTATCTGAACAAAGAGAATGGAATATAGAACACTAGTTACCAGCAGTAACTAGTGTGTGGTTACGTAGCCCGGTGGCGTATCAGCAGCCACGGACATCTGTGACTCCAAAAGATATTACTAGCCAAAGGTTCTGATTTAAAGAGCCTTGTAGGTATGCATGTTAAAATAGAAAATACATATATTCACCCATTAGAACAAGACATCTGGAACTGTCCATACAAATAAATTTGGGGGGATTGGGATGTCTGGAGGGGGCTTTATAGTTAGAGTTTCCAAGTTAGAATTGTGGTGCTCTAGACATTACTGAGCATCAGAATATTGCAGCTGATGTTAGAAGCTGGAAATGTGGAAACTGATTGCTAATGGGACATTTCAAATTAAATAGCAGAATTGATAATTATAACATAGAGCCTTTCCTATGTTTAGCTTACTGTATTTATTGGTTTGTTTTATGTTTTTAGGTTGTTCATAGAGACCTGAAGCCTAGCAATATTCTTTATGTTGACGAGTCTGGTAATCCAGAATCAATTCGAATTTGTGATTTTGGCTTTGCAAAACAGCTACGAGCAGAAAATGGTCTTCTGATGACTCCATGTTACACAGCAAATTTTGTTGCACCAGAGGTAAATACCAGGCTACTTTATATGCCTTGATGTATTTTGATGGGATTTTTTGCTGGCGAGATATTTGTTTCATTCTTGTCTAACAAGTGAAATCACTTCGTAAACACTAAAAATTTGAATTCTCACTATTTTTATGGCATAATCTAAGCATTTTTTTTTACTTGTCTCCCTCAGGTTTTAAAGAGGCAAGGTTATGATGCTGCATGTGACATATGGAGCCTTGGTGTTCTACTTTATACCATGCTTACTGGGTAAGGGTAGTTTTAGTTTGCTTTGCTGTAGAATAGCAAACCAATATAATCAGAGAGAGTAATAAATGTAGGCCCAGTCTTGAAGATGTTTCTATGGAGGCACTGATTAATCTCAACTTTGGCTTCAGTGGGGGTAGAATATGCTTTGCCTTTAGTAGAATCCAAGTTTGTAGACACTGACGTGAAAAATTCTTCACTTCTCACATCTCATCTATTTTAGATGTTTAATTTCTGTTTTATGGTGATCTAGGAGTAAGAGTTGATTGTTTCATGTGAAAATTAACTAATTAAGCAGCATATATGTTGAAGGAAATACATGTTGCAAATGTAATTGCAATGCATTGAAGCATGATTGTGTGCAAAATTCAGCTGCTGGATAGTTTGAAGTGATACAGTTAGGATATAATAAATGTTATAGAAATGCATTTATATATGCAATAGAAATGAATTGTATAAAACATGATGAATAATAAATTCAATTGTAGTTCCACAAGTTCAAAAGATAGTTGCTGTTGCACCTGCAAAATAGATTATTTTTTTATGCTGAATTATTCAGATTGCCACTTTGGTTAAGAGTTAACACCATCAGAGACATTATGGCATTTTAAAATAAATAAGTGACAAACATACTTGGTTTTAAATATAACTCCCTTTTGGTTGTAGATATTCTAGTAGCAAGAATGTTTATAGTGAAGCAAGGAAAATTGCTGCACCTTCCTTCCTCTAGTATCAAAACAACATTTATTCTTTTTCAGACTCATCATAAAGTCTTCATATTTAATTTTGTAATTTCACTAAAATATGAAGGCTTAAGGAATACTTTCTGTAACTCAGGAGCCACCAGGACTTAGACTGCTGTAGGAAAAATCTGGTTTTTGGACCTGTTATAGGGGGAATACCTCCAATAAGAACAGATCTGTAGCCAGTGCCATGCATTTTCAGGTGTTAAGAATAATTTCTTTTTACAGCTACATATTATGTTGAACTCGCTGAATATTATGATCAGATTTATACTAACTGTTGAGGTCCAGGTTATGGACGTTATTAACATTGAATTTGTTTGGTTAAATAGCTACACTCCTTTTGCAAATGGTCCTGATGATACCCCAGAGGAAATTTTGGCCCGAATAGGTAGTGGAAAGTTCTCTCTCAGCGGTGGTTATTGGAATACCGTTTCAGATACAGCTAAGGCAAGTACACTTACTTTGTCCTTTGGGGGATGAGAAATGGATTGCAACGTAATATGTTGCTTATAATGTATATGTTATGTCATATATGATTGGGTACGTTCCACCCATTATTATTATTATTTTAAAATACTGATCTGATCCTTTATGTACCTAGAAGTTTGTTTCCTATTTATGATCCTTCCATGTTTCAACAGGCACTTGCATGTAGAAGAAAATTGGCCATGCCTTATACTGTAGCCATTAACAAGTGTCCTAAGAAACATAGTGTATTTATCAGTATTCACACACATGCAGTCACCCATGATGAGAAATGCTGTAATAAAACTTCATGTGGAAGCATGACATTCAAAAATCATACAGATAGTCTAAATCAGGCTAATGAAAATATTGTGATAGTTACCATATGCTCCACTGATTCAGGCTAGAAAAATAAATAGTTTTTCACATTTTTCTGTTTGGATCAGTTCTTTAGAGTTACCCAAGACAATTTATCTCATAGTCTTTCGGTAGGATTTGAGCAGTTTATTCTTTTAAGTACCTTAAGAACTTTTAGTCCTTAAGGATGTCATATCTACTCAAAAAAACCCAAAACAAAACAAAAACCACTGAAGTATTATAGTTCCTTTTTACTGTGTTTGTACAAAGTAAAAATTTTAGACAACTTAATTGTTTTGGAAGTACATTTTTTACAGCAAATAGACTCTAAATGGAAATGTGCAATATCCTTTATGCCCCTTCTGTGTAGCTACAGTAAGGTGCTAAATTTTTCCAAAAAAAATCTTTTACGTAGATTGTGCTCTTTCTTGCTATTGTTGATGTGTTTTCTGATGTACTGTTCTCATAACTCAACCATTTTCGCACAAATCATGTCATTCCTTTGATTGACAAATCAACCTGTTAGAATAACATGTTTACACTAATCTGGTAGCATCAGCTTTTTCTTCCTGCAGTGCCATTCTCTTCAGTTGTATTTGGGAGTCTAGAATGAACCAAAACCTGTCAGCTATGAAAAAAATCATAGATTCCTTGTTAATACTATCTTTTATGTTCAAATTCTTGATTTGAATTACAAAACAAAGAATGTTTTATATGAAAATGCCCAGTGTTGCTAATGTAACTTAAATTATCTTAAATCCAGTTGTAGTCAACTAAATGTGTTTCTCCACAGATAATTGCTTAATGTAGAAATGTTATTTATGCTTTACCCTTACTGACTGACATCTAAAGTCATCTTTATAAAATACTATGCTGCTGTATAAATTTGGTTTCAGTGTCTTGAGTGTTGTATGCATTTCTCACTACCGTAATTTGAAAACGATAAAATAGAAGTTGAAAAGGTTGTAGGAAAGGATGTACTAAAGCAAAGCTGAAAATCTTTCCAGATATTGTGGGCCACTTCCGTCTAAAGAGAGTACATAGAATATGGTGTTTCATCTCAGCAGAGTTGGCTGACGTGACAGACAAAAGAGATCATTTCACTGATGATACAAAGAAGAAAAGACTCGTTCCTTTTTTCAATTAATATATTCTGCAGAAGTTAAAAACCAAACAGAAATTAAATGCCTGTTCATGTCGTTCACAACTTAATTGTGAAACAACTGTGAAAGGTGTTTGAGAAGGGGGGAAAAACAAAAATATAAGCAGCAAAACGAGTTCAGAGAAAATGAGATCAAAATCACTAAGGGTACTTTTATGGCCAGCAGGGGTACTAAAATTCAACCTTCAACTTGTACAGTTGTCGAAAGATTGTTAGACACTGGGGAAACACGCGAAGGGAAAGATCATCTATACTTTCTCAGTTGTTCTTTTTTCAATACTCATTTCCTTACGTATCTGCTATTTGTCACTGTTAGGAAAAAAAAAAAACAATACTGGTATAGTGGGGCCTCTACTGTAGCCCAATGTGCATACTCTTATGTTTGTGTCTTTTGCCTAACTAAATTGGACACTTTCTTCTTATGTTACCAAACATCCATTAAGTCGTATAATTAAAAGGCATAGTATTAGCATTGCTGGGCAGTTTTTCAGCTGTTTCAGACTGATGTTATGACCGTATTTTTATACCTTTAAAATCTTCAGGTTTGAACTGTAATCTGTTTTAAAGCTGAAGTTTTACTCTTTGTAAATTGACTCTTTGTACGTTATTGACAGGACCTTGTTTCAAAAATGCTTCATGTTGACCCACATCAAAGATTGACTGCAGCCCAAGTTCTTAGTCACCCCTGGATAGTTCACTGTGACCAGTTGCCTCAATACCAGCTGAGCAGGCAGGATGCTCCCCATTTAGTGAAGGTAAATAGATAGTTGTTAAGCTTGCTCTTTAGACATAATTAGTGTAAACAAAAGAATTTTTTTAAAAAAGCTACTGTGGCATATGTCATATGTTTCCTCAAAATACTATTTAAAAGTTGTTACAACTGGGAGTCGCACTAAGCTATGAAGTCATGGAGAACAAATCTAATACATTTGAACAGGACTTGGTTTGAAATTTATTGGACTGACTTACACTGGGAGGCTTAACTTCCTTAAGAAACTGGCATGGAAGAAATCATGCTTCTGATAGTGAAAATGTTGTAAGGTGACTACAGGGGAGATGAAAAATAGTTTCGCTAATTTTACAGTTTCAGAGGAGGTTAATCTTAAGGTGACTGAAAGAAAACAGTATACTTCATGATCACAGTATAAGCTAAAAAGAAGTCCAAAAGGCAATGTTAACTAATATAGTATCGTGCATTCTGTCTGAAACACAATCTGGTTTTGACCCTGATAAACTACTTCACTTTGAACAAGCAGAGAGAAATCAAAAATAATTGAATTCTGTTTCTCTGTATTCTACCCTGGCTTCAATCCTACATCCAAGAATCTCTGCTGTGCAACATAAAAGGGATCTGAGGAATATAATTAACAATCTCTCCGAGTCAGCTTTTAGAAATGTCTAGCATCCAAAAACACAAGTGGAAAGAGGGGGCAGTTCTGATCCCACAGCTCACAACTTTCTAACATATTTTTTTCTTACATAAATCTTCATGTGATGAATAATGTGGGTGACTTTTAAACATTTTGTTGAAAACTGAAATGGTTATATAAGTGATAAGCAGAGACAGCCCACTGATAGGGGTTTCAGTCCCCAACTATTTCACAAAGCATGGAGAGAGAACTTAATTTAGCAATTTGGGTTTGGTTTTTTAAGCAAGGTAAAATTGCTTCAGATTGATCTGAAAACTATTTATTACCCTAAAAAAACCACTGAATCCAAACACTGCTGGTGTTTTGAGTAATGCAGTGGCGTGTTTCTGTTTTGTAGAGGAAAGTAGACTGAAAGTTAAAACTCATTCAGAATCTCTGGCACTTAGCTCTGTGTGATCTCTAGCGTGTGCGTCAGTCACAATGTGCTGCTC
>VYZM01019492.1:240676-276434 GCA_013398915.1 Dromas ardeola | reverse complement strand
GGGCCTGGCCGGCCGGGAAGGGGGAGGCCCCGGCGGGATTTGGCTGTCAGGGGCGGCTGGGTGTGCGTCCCTCGCCGTGCGCCCGCTGGGGACCGCGGCTTCTCCCCTTTTCCCCCAGCCCGCCGCTGGAAGGAAAAGAGGAAAGAGTGAGAGGAAAGGAAGAGCGGCTTTTTAACAGCTCTTTTTTATTCTTAACAGTATGATCAGCTCTTCTGCGTTTTCATGGAAGGGTGCTTAATCCTGCAGCAACGTGTGTGCCTTTTAAAAAGGGCATCATCACTTAGAGCATAAGCTTTCCCCTGGGTATTTCAGGGATTTCAGCACTAGAGTAACCCGTCGAGTTACTCTTCTGCTCCTTGGTGGCTACCTGCGTCAGGGTATCCCACCGTTAGTTATGAGAAGCGGTCACAAAAACTGAAAATGGCGATCTTGTGCAAATCCCTGTTGAAGGCTACTGTCACTCTAGGGCAACCAGGAGATCTTAAATAGTGGAGGCTCTAATCTTGTAATTACTATGTTACTACTCAATAAAGAATTTAGAGCTAACAATATTAAAAGCAAGCAAAAAAATTGAGATCTGGGTAGGATACTCAAAACAGCCATATAGAGAACAAGCACAGAAATCCCCATAAGTCTGGTTATTTCACTCACTGTATTCACAGATAGTAACACATGCTTTTTTTCCCCCCTCCCTTTTAATTTAGGCAAAGGAGGTAAAAATAGGCGACGAGGTAAGAATGAGAATGAATCAGAAAAAAGAGAACTGGTGTTCAAGGAAGATGGGCAAGGTGAGTTTTTTTACTATAGTATGGCAATGACATTGTTTTCAGTCAGACATTGTAAGTGATGTACATTGGAAGTTGATACGCAAAGAAAACATCTGGATGTCTGAGAAATATAAAGGTATTGTGGAATAAAGAGAGGTATTCTTATTAGGGTTGTATTTGAATTCTAAATGACACATGGAGTGTAGGAGGAAGACATTAGGGAAAGGGAAACTCTAAGTAGCATCACCACTTAAGATTGAAGCTTGCCTCTCCTTGACCTTATTATGCTGCTGTGTGTAATACAGTATGTATGTAAACATTCCCTAGAAGTCCCTTGAGCAGCTCTGTGTGAGGGTCTGCAAGTAGCTGGCTTAGCTGATGTAGTTCAGTGTTGCCAGTAGTTGCTGGTTGTCTCTTGGATGCACGGTCATGCTTTCTGTTTTATACCAACTGTAACATTTCTTGGACCTTTTAACGAGCACTCCAAAGTCACTGACCTGGCAGAACAGTACATCTCACTGTTCTTCTGCTGTTCCCTGATAGTTTGGTTGAATTGGTTCCTGGGTTGAGATGTCTAACAATTATTAAAACAGGGCCAATAGGTAAGGTCTTTACTTGGATGTTGTTAGGTAAAGTAAACCACAGGAGTGTTCAGCTGGAGCTTAGTGACTCCTTTCCCTGCCTTTTGGTGACAGTGAGCTCACCTCCCTTTTGGCTTTCCCTGTATTGTGTGTCACACTCTTGTGGTTGCTCACATATATGCGAGTACTTGCCTAGTGACCAGTTAATCAGTTGGTTTGTTAGAAATACAGGAAACGTACTAACTTAAATCGCTGTAAAAGAAGTGACTGCTGAACATATTTTTTTAAGCTCTTTCTGATATTCTGTGACAGTTGTAAGCAAAAAAAGGAGTTTATTTTGATGCACCTATAAAACTTAAAATCTTTTTAAACTCCCAAGCAAAATCTTCCTAATGAAACAGTCTCAGTTATTAATAGTCTCATGTGGGACTATCTAGCTTGTGCTAAAGGAAGATTTGAGAATATTGAAATACAGCTCTGGCTAATTGAGAATTTTTTTTTTCCCTGGGTAGTATGGGTGGTCAAATAATGTTAGAATTCTTTCAAGCTTTATAATATTATATTTCTTACAGGCTTTATTCTCTTTAGTTAAATGGTAATGCGTTATGCTGCAAACTTTAATAGCATGTGTGAAGTACTTCAGTAGTGATTTCTGGAACTCAGTGAGGGATGGAGATTAAATACAAGGTGAGAGATTGAGGGTGGGTGTTGGAGAGAAGCTTCACAGTTTTCAGCTGAAGCCTGATGCTTTCCTTGCAGACAGTTTCTGAGACCACCAGAACATGTCCTTTCAAGGACAGCATTTTTTTCCACAGAGACTCTGCAGAAGGGATACAGAGTATCAATGGGGTATACAGGATGTGCCGCTTTCTCCTCTTCCCTCAGTGGTAGCACAAGATTTTTGTCCATTAGGACAGGAACTGTGAGGCTGTGATAAACTTTCAGACTCTGAGTGTGACTTGATAGCCCTAAAAATTATCTGTAATAAGCATTTCAAAGGGAACAAAAACATGGGTACAACTGAGAATGAGCAGTGTTCGAAAATGTTAACATCAACAATGATAACAAAAACTGCGATACATTCAGCAGCCTGTGTGGGTGATCAGAGCTACTCTCTGCTGGTCATGTTTGATAAAATGTTTCAGCAGATTTTGGTTACAGTGGCAAAAGTTACTGGTTGTTTCATGAAGCTGTATTTGGTTAGAAGATTCGCTATGTGTTACTGTCTCTTTCAGAATATGCCCAGGTGATCAAGATGTTAGGCAATGGAAGACTGGAGGCGTTATGTTTTGATGGTGTGAAGAGGTTATGTCATATTAGAGGGAAACTAAGAAAAAAGGTAATTCTGAAGCATTGCAATAGAAAACAGTGGTGTTATGCATGATACGTACTTGTAAAAATTTACATATGTAGCTCGTTACAAAAGTTAATTTTTCTACTGTTCTTAATATCTTAAGCTTCTTTTTTGATAGTAAACTAGTTTGTACTTCTGTTTGTATTGCCAGCATAAAAATAGGCAGTCTTTGACTTTTGAGTGAAGCACGTAGTTGAAGGGCGGCCTTTGGATATGTATGTTTCAGGGGAGAGTTTTTGGCTGCTTATGAAATAAGAATTTTCTTGTATTCTAGAAACTTGTATGTATATGAAATATTAAGAAGGTCCCTAATTGTAGTCGGGGAACCTCATGACTATTTGGAAAATCAGCATGTTATATCTGAGACTAGATCAGTGCTTAGCTTAGCAGGAGAACTTCTGTTAACGTGAAGACTGACAACCAGCATAGGAAAATAAAGGTGTAAAAGGGTTGTCCAAAGCCACCTCTTTTGTATGCTATTTCCCAAAACTGGTAAGAATCAAGGTTTGATACCCCACTTAGTTTGGTCTTTGAAGGAACTCGATAATCCTAGTCATCTTCTCAGTGGGCGACTTATTTGAGAATAGTTCGGTAAGGGTGGTTTGGGAAAGTTTCATCATAGCTTCCCGCAGGCACCTCAGATGCCATTATTTCATTGTCCACTTCATCGGTTCCCAAAATGTTTTCATGCAAAGGTGATCTGCAAAAGTTTGTACCTGCAGGGAAGCCAGGTGTACATGTTTGCAGTCTTAACTTTGCCGTCTTTGGATGGTATCCCCTCTTGCCCTTGTCAGATGTTACAGCCTTCTGTCCTCTGCTGGTGTATGGTATGGAGGAGGTCCTCTCAGATAGGCAGTCTGTTCTCAATAAAAACAGGCGTTCGCTGTGTTCATTCTGGATTGCTCCACCTGTCTCTTTTGGAGAACAGTGAATGCATGTATCTCGGTATCAGTACGAGCCTCGCTTAGCTGCCTGCAGTAAACTGCTGAAGATGAGGGAGAATGTGCATAGATAAATGCTAGGTGCTGCAGAATTCATTTCTTGCGACAGAAAGCATCACTTAGCTATTCCTTGTGTCTAAAAGAAAGGAAATCTTCTCAACTGATATATATTCCAGCTCCAAAAAAATCAAGCTGACGTGGGATAGAACTATCTTGTGCATTTAAATTCACGTGTCCTGTTTTGCAGGCTTCTGGCTTTGGTTTGACTGATTAGCATAGTCACTTACTGGAAACAACTCCGTACATTTTCCTGTGCTTTTCACTGTGCTTGTCCATCACCCTCTTCATCAGGTGGTTGGGTTTTTTTTTCATTTTTGCCCTCGTGGAGCTCAGCTCACAGGGTGGTGGCTTGATGCATTATTTCTCTTTTCTCAGAAGTTATAACTTAATAATGACCTTGTTGTCAAGACGCTCTTCAAAGAAGTTTGATTTGCCTTAGTAATAGCTCCACAACATGTGAAACAATGTATCTATGAGTATTTACGACCTTGGTTTTGCTGTTAAAATATGAAATTGGATATTTCCGGTTTACGAGTTAGAAAGTGAAAATGGTGACTCTAGTGAAGTGTTTCACGTCTCTCAGAAAACCTAAATGTGCTGTTTGGCTCTTGTTTTATACAACAGAAGCTGAATTCCTGAAGTATAACAATGTTTTTTCTCTTTCAGGTTTGGATAAACACATCTGATATTATATTGGTTGGCTTAAGAGACTACCAGGTAAAAATTCAGTGTAATTTGCCAATAAAGAATATCTTACAAACAGCTTTATTTAATGTTAAATTGCAGCAGGTATCGTGAGGAAATTCCTGTCTAACTTTCTTTGAATTTGTAGTTGGTTATGCTAAATCATGACTTTTCGTTTCCACGTATTACGGAAAGATTGTCATGAGTAGATGACAAATTCTGGTTCAACTTGTTCTTCTAAATTGCACCCTGACATTTTGTGAGTGAAGGTGCTTACTGGCATCACACCTGACCTTTTTTTTTCCAGGTGTAGCTGTCTGATGCTTATATCCTGTGATATAAGGGAGATTGAGCCAAGCAACAAACATCTTATTGTGATAATCTGAATTTTTGGTAATGGGAATTTTGGAGCCTTGATGTTTAGGCTTTTACCTTAAGAGGCCAATTGATCAGTGATTAGTTTCTACTTAAACTTCAAAAAAATGGAGTCACATAATTTTACCTAATGTAAAGGTTAATGGAAAATAGGTGTCAAATTTTCATTAGGTAAATGCTTTTTCTTGAATGTTTGCGTTGTCATCTGTTGTTTGAAGATAGATTCTGCTTCTGAAACATACGTTAGAGTTGTAAAACATTTATGGTAACTATCATTTACTGTATATATTAAACTACTTAAAACTAGAAAGTTTTGACACTTTCTGACTTACCATCAAACACCTCACTATGTGTGTTCTCTGAAGAAAGATTAATTTCAAAGGCATGCAACTAAACTTCTCAAATTACCTATAATAGGAGAAAATTAAGTTATTGCCCATAAGAAATTTAGATATTCTACAAATGAGCATTTTTTACTTCAGATTTAAAGGAACTGGAGGGGGAGGAGGAACAAGATACTCTTCTATAAATAATATAGATGTTATTCATTCTTCTATAAATAATTCAGGTGTTAGCTAGTCTGCTGAGGTTAATAGGGAGGTTTTTTCCTTCACAGATGACTAATAAATTCTAATAAATTCTTATTTAGGATAACAAGGCTGATGTTATTCTAAAGTACAATGCAGATGAAGCTAGAAGTCTGAAAGCATATGGGGAGCTTCCTGAACATGGTAAGAATCTTTTCAACTTCAAATTGGATGTTCATATTGGGCAAGAATATTCAGTCTGTCTTGACTTGGTGTGAGTGCGCTCTTTAACTTCTCTAAATTCCTTCTTAGCTAAAATCAATGAAACAGACACATTTGGTCCTGGAGATGATGATGAGATCCAGTTTGATGATATTGGAGATGATGATGAAGATATTGATGATGTAAGTAGTGAATGTGTATTTTGTATCATATGCTTGAAACTGTCATCTTTGGCAATAATCTGTTTTTCATTGTTTTAGAGCAAGGAAAATAATACATTGATGTTCAGAATAGCTCACCTTCTCAGGGACTGCTTCAGAAAGTGGTGTGGACCTCTAAGCAAATAGCATGCTTAGTGTCATACTATTAAAACATACATGGAGAGCAGTCTTCTCATTACCCTTAAGATGCTTAAGAGAAAATCAGTCGTTTGACACCAAAGAGCTAGAGTTACGTAGCAGCATTCATTCAAATGATTGTGTGTGTGTACATAAATACATATGTGTGTGTGTGTGTGTGCGCACGTGCGTGAGGGGTTGCAGTTACACTAGTTGATGACTACATCCATGGATGTAGCTGGGTATGTTCATATTGAAGGAACTGAACGTAGCCCTCAGGACTGCTCTCTGAAGTGTAAGCTCCTTACAAGCAGCTTGCGATGGAAAGCAAAGTAGATGATATAGGAAGGTTTAGCAGACTAGTAGGATTTCCTTGCGTCCCCTGCACAGTAGGCGAGAGAGACCTCTCAGGGAGCGGGCGCGAAGGCTGGTGGGTCGGCTTCTGTGCTAGGTAGGGCAGCTGTGGCCAGCTCAGCCGAGGCAGGGTGGGCCATGAACTGCTAATGCGAACTACGCTGGACACCAGCTGCTGGAACGGGTCACAGGGCATGTAGGTGTTTTGGGGAACTGCATGAATACCTGTGGGTTTCACGTATTCATGTTTCCATAGTTTTAACAACCTCAGTACCTAATAACTACTACAGAAATAATTAAGGGATTTGTGGTTTTAAAAAAACAAAGACTTTAAGTCTCTGTTTCTGTTTACATAAAAATCTTAAAAAGCTGCATCCTAGTGGTTACTGAAGTTAACCGTAATCCTGAATTTACAGATTGTCACAATTAGTTGTGCTACTGCTTATCACTAAGCCGTAATAACTGACCATGCACACTCTTAAATTGTAATAGTAAAGTTGTTACAATTCAAATTATATAGTAAATGGCAGAAATAGGTCTGTTGTGAAATGTTTTCTAAGATGATGCACTTTATTTTGCAGTTGAGAGATGAATGTGTGCAGGGTCAACTGGCTGAGAGGATAAGTAGTAACTTACTGAGCCAGTGAGTTAACTTAATTGGATAGACTGTTCTAAGTATATTATTATGTTTTAATTCTTCATCTTTTTAGTCTTCTCTCTCTGAGTTGTCAATATGACTAATTCCCTTTAAATGCTTACGTTATTTTTGATTTTTTTGAGGTTCTCATTCTATGATGCCTTAGATCAAATATTTTAAAAATATCAAAGTTTTGATGAACTCTTCTTCAGACTTTTGAAAATTGCACTTTGGACCTGTCAGTGGTTGAGTTTACTGAAGATTTAGCTTACTGAAGCTAGAAACACTTTCTAGTACTGCATGCTTTTAATAATGAAGCTATTGTAAAATGTCAAAGTGATAAGTAGCTCTAGGAATATTGAAATAATAAAATTTGCAAACTAATGGATCTTTGTGTGGGATAACGGATTTAAGTGAGCAGCTATGCAATAAATATTAATATCATGCTTTAAGAAAGGAAAAGACATAAAGAGATAAAATATGAATAACCTCTCTGAGGATCATCCTAGTCTGCCTAGAATGAAGTGCAGCTTCCAAGGTCATAGTTAACGTGAAAGACTTGGTGGAGCCTTTCCTTTGTTGTTTATGTCAGAATTATGGCTAGAAAATGGTTCATTTTGCCACCAAGTTAATTTGGATAGTGGCTACTTAGGGAAATTACGCCTAAACTCGGTTTTGTTTTCATTTTTAAGAATCGTGGGCTAGTTTACCCCTGTACTATTTGTGCGTAATTAGATTGGCAGAACTGCTCACCTGCGTAACTGCAGTATCACAACAGTGGTGGTGGGCGTGGAAGAGGAGAGTCATTGGTCACATGTTAAGAAAACGGGATATGAGCCGAGGCCAAAAAAGTACTGTGCTGAGTTCAGGAAGTCTCCTGTTGAACCGTAAAAATAGTGTAAAGACAGAGTTGCTTGTTGAAAAATGGATGTGAATTAAATACATGATGTGGTGTTTTTGCTTTTCAGATCTAATTTGGAACAGAGGTTTACATTCCGACTTTTTTCCTCCCAAGGATTGTTCTACATTGATATTGCGATTATTTTTTGGGTGAAGTCCCTTTCTTTTAAGAAGACTGAAAATTCTCAGTAAAGAGTGTAGTTTGTTACATCAAAAGGATTTATTTTCAATGTTTGTTTTAAAGTATTTATATTTCTTTAGAAATGGATAATGCTGGATTATCACAAAGGTTCAATGAAACGCCACAAATATTTTGTCTCTTCACCAATTAGAGCTTTTACCTCTGGATGTAAGTGAGATACAGTGACACGGGCTGTAAAAGACTGCATTTTTCCCTCTTCTGCTTTCATCACTACAATTCCAGTTAAACTTGTATTTTGAAATAAAAATTGTTTACCCTGTAATTATCATGGATTTTGATTAAATACAAATACCCAGTTCAGATTAGTATCAAGTCATGCTATGCAGTGTCTGTCCTTATACCCCTTGCCTTGATGTTAACTTTAAAAAGATTTTGATAATATAAAAGGAAGGCAGAAATCTGCATTTAAATTCAGAATGCATGATGAGTCTGCTTTTCATGTCTAGTAGCATGCTGCTATTTTTATACTGATTTTGATAATTAAAAACACTCACTATTGCAAAGATGTAAATTTGCCAGAGTGGAGGGGTCGGGGAGAAGTAAGGATAAAAAGTAAGCAGCATCTCAAATTTGCAGTTGTTAAAAACTGTCTCGTATGCATAGGTAGTCTGTCTTGTAAGTACAGTAGTCCGAGCTGTAGTTGCAGAAGATGAACACTGGGTGGCACCCAACTTAACAGGGATACGTTAATACAGATCATTAACAGTTGGGTTTGTACTGAAAAATCCGTAAAATAGTTTTTCCCCCAAAGCGAATGCTTAACGTTCTGGATAAGTTAAACATGTAGAATATTTTTTACACTATAGAAAAGGTTACGTTAAGAGTAGAGTTTTATTTTAATCTTAAATTCCATCCATTGTAAGGCACAACGTTAGAGCTTATGTGAACGTTGAATAACAATATAAATGAGAAAATAAATTTGTGTCAAACGTAGGAAAAGAATCTTTTCATCCAGAATAAATCACTGAAACTAATGGAAAGATTCTTCTCCACCTTCAGACTGGAGGAGTCAGTTAAGAAGCTGAATAAAGACTAACATCATCATGCAAATATTATTTTGTGATAGCCTTAGTTTCTTTGTCTTCAATTATGTATTTAACAGCTCTGAAAGCAGGTTAATGGAAAACTTCCTTTTGTGCCATAAAAATCTGATTCTTGACACTTGTATTCGTTATACAGTCTTTTTGGTATGATGTAAAGTGACTACCCCAATAGATAAAAACAAAATGGCTTTAAATATGGAGTGGCCTCATTGCTTTACGTGATTTTTAAGGAGGAGTTCTGTGCTACATTTCAACTGCCAGTGCTTTTGCAAAAACGTGTTCTCTTTTTACTTTTTTTCTTTAATTATAGTGTCTATTTTCCTTACACAGATCTGGTATCTTATTCTAGGGATAACGTTTTCTAAATATTAGGTAATTTTGCCAAATGCTTCATGGGTTTTAAATATTTGTTGCAAAAACTTGCTAAGCATTAGGAAAAGATACTATTAATACAGCATTCCTACTCCGCTGATTTTAAAGTATATGAATTTACTGTCTGTATGCCTGTAAGGTTCAATTGTGGAGCAACGTAAATGCTGTAACGTTTCAGGATGAGTTTTATAAACCATTCCCTAGCTCATCGTGTTCCTCAACGTATTGAGCTGACTATGAGCAGCTCTGAAAATGGTTAAAAGCTCTCAGACCCCATCTTGAGGTCCAAGTGCGGAAGGTGTCTGTTCTTTCAGTTGTGCTAGCAGAAAGGTTAATGATTAAATTACAGTGAATATTTACCGAAGATACGGACTTTGTGGAAATTATACTTGCCAAAACTGATCTTATATATGTGGGAAAAATGCAAAGTGCACAGTCAGTGGCAGGGAGAAATACAAATGAATACACCGCTGTTGAAAGGAGCTTATTTGGCTGTACCGGAGTTCTCCAGTGTTAACAGCGAGACTTCAGCTGTGGGGCAGAGATGAAACTCTGTTCCTGGCAGAATCGGTTATGGTTTGCCCTGAGGTTCCTTCCAGTCTTTATTGCTCTGAGGCTCGTGTGTGGCTCAGCCTAAACTGCAGAGTTTTTAAGGAAATTTCCTATTGAACTATTATTTTCTTATCAATGCTCTGGCTCAACACCACCTGGTTTCTACTTACATGCTTATCTGGAACACACTTCCTCATCTTGTTCCTCTGTCCACTGCTAAAGCTGCGTTCACAGACCAATGGAGGCAGCTTTATATTGTCCCTTCTTGCTTCTCTTTTCTTTGAGGGGGGGAAGCATCTTGCACAAAGAGCTCTTTTCAGTGTTTCCATGCGAAGATGGGTGGTAGAAGAGCAGCTGCCACGTGGAGGATTGCAAGATTGCTGACTCTAGAGCCATGAAAGGTGCTCCATCTGTAAGAGTATTTTTGAGATAAAATTTTTTAATAATTCTTGTTTCACTTTGGGAACTGCTGCTGGCTTTTTACCTATAGTGTAAAATTGAAAGGGAGGAATTCAAACGTTAATTTCCTGCAGCTAAAGTGTGAACTTTGTGTCCGCTAAAATGTTTCCCACTTCGAGGTCTTCTTTGTGATTAAAACTTTGAAACATGATTTTTGTTCATTGTTCCAAATCTTCTTTGTCTTTTCACCTTATAACAGGGGTAGCTGTGCATTTGTATGGACAGTCCTAATGCTTTTCCACCCTAATCCTCAGCAGATCCAGTCCAGAGAGAGACGCTAATTGAAAAAAAGTATATGGTTTTAAAAACAAAAACCTCTCCTCTCCTTATGGAAGAGGAAGGGGAGCCAGCAACACACGGTTGTTGAGCTCCACGCTATTTAGTTGTTAGTACTGGTAGGTTGTGTCATATGACTGGGCACTCTATGTGCTAGTGTGCATATATGTGCTAGTGCCACACATACATATGATACATACTGTACATATATATGGTACCATATATATATATATGCACAATTAAATTAGTGTACAGTATACAAGCTGGTAGAGGTTAGGCTGGTGCGATGATTGCTCTGGGTGATCTGACATCTGAGTGGTGTCCATGAATGAAAATGAGCCGATGACTGAGGGTGATGCTCTGCTCCGTGTGGTACCCGCTTGTACCAGCTTCTTCGGGATGAACCGACGAGACTCTAGTGGCATGTCTAGGTTGTGAACTAATGCTGGGAGTGCTGCTCCTGGGGCCTTCTGGTGATAACATCTGGATAAGAGGAGTCTGAGGGGAGACCTTATCGCTCTCTACAACTACCTGAAAGGAGGTTGTAATGAGGTGGGAGTCGGTCTCTTCACCCAAGTAACAGGCGACAGGACGAGGAAACAGCCTCAAGTTGCAGCTGGGGAGGTTTGCATTGGAGATTAGGAAAAACTTCTTTACTGAAAGGTTTATCAAGCATTGGAACAGGCTGCCCAGGGAAGTGGTTGAGTCACCATCCCTGGAGGTATTTAAAAGACAGTTAGACGTGGTGGTTAGGGACGTGGTTTAGTGGTGGTTTTGTCAGAGTTAGGTTGATGGTTGGACTCGATGATCTGAAAGATCCCTTCCAACCTAGGTGATTCTATGATTCAGGTGAGGTGGGGTATCGACTGTTCCTGCTGTTGAGCACGCTCCAGTCAAAGCCATAGTTATTTGCTGTTACTGAACATGAGTATCATGGGACTTGAGTACCTGTATCATATGGTTCCCTAGAGGACTCGAGCCTAGCTTTTCATCTGTGGATGACACTATGCTGTCCTGTAGGTAGTTTGACCGTTTCATAAAAGTGAGGACTTGAAAGTTAAAATAAGTGCTGCCTTTTGGAGGATGTGTGGGAAGAGAGAAGTATTAGCTGAAATAATCTTGGAGTAGTCTGTGTGCAGCTTTATTTGTCCCTTTAAACTTGAGGCCCATTGCTGGCTGTTGTGAAGGTAACTGTTGGCAATGCTTTCTCATTTTGGTACCAACCAATGAGTCTTCAGAATTTATTTCTCAGGCTGTGTATGCCCTTCCCTTTGGAGAAGGAGGGAGAAGAGGTGAGCAGGAAGGATGCCTTTCCTTTATTATTTTTATCATCACAGCAAGCATGAGTCAGAGTTCCAATTGATTAATTTAGGTCGCTTGTTATATATTTTGGCCATCAAATTTAATGCCAAAGATCAATTTTGTGATTATAAAATACAATCTCAACCAAATAGAGAGGCAAGCTGAAAATAGTGAGTACCTTCACGTAGTAATTCCATCTAGGAAGTAGGTACCAGCAGCAGGGTACCCCAAGAAGCATCTAAAGACTTGTTTCTCCTTTCAAGTGCTTGTTTGCTCATGTGCCACACTTGGGGTCCAGATGTTTTAATTACACCAATTATGGTGTGATTTCCTTTGGATGCTTAGTGGGACAAAAATACTTTTAAAAAAATACATAGATGAGACTGTGTTGTCTGTCCTATGAGTTAGCCTTTCTTCGTGTTTTTTCCAATGTGTTTGTAGACAGAGAGGACACTTGCACAGCAGTTTTATGTATATCCAGGCTGTCAGCTCAAGAAAGGAGAGCTTAATCAGAAGCTGAAAGAGACTTGGTTACGGTTAAGGGGGCCTTAACTTACTGCATCACTTGCCGAACAGAAAATTCTCTTTTGAAGCACTCTTTCTGTACTTTGCAGGCACCTCATGCTTCCCTCTCGTAAAGCGGGTAGCTCGTGTTTGTGTCTCTAGGCTATCATGGTGTTGGAGTTTCTTCTGCAGTCACTGGCATCTGTATTCCTTAATCAGCCCTACTCTTCTTTATGGTTAAATTAATTAATTTTATTCCCAACTCAGGAAGGTCATCAGCAAAATGCCCTTGCCTGTTTGGCCTTTGGGGGGAGCAGACAAGCAAAAAAAACAAACCGACCTTGGCAAATTAGGGCAAGCAGATTGCCTCGGCTTCTCGGTAGGAATTTCAGGGACTCTGAGGTGCCCGGTGTCCGCAATAAATATTGCCAGCAATGGGAACACTTAAGAATTATTATTTTTTTTCTAACTTTTTTGAAGTAGGTTGCCTTTTTCCTAAAGAACAAGCTGATTCAAGCATGTAAATACGGGCTGAGGTACAAGCCTGTCACCGGGAGCAACACGCGATGGGTACTGCTGTTTCTATCTCTAATAAATATAGGGAAGAGCAGCAGATACACTGGAGGATCCCCATGGGCCACCCAGACCTGCATGGGTTATATACGTTCCACCGTCAATGGTACCTGCTGTCAGGGAGGATTCAGCTTTGTGACAATCCTGGAGACAGTGACAGGACTCTCTGCAGCTCCTGCGTTAGTCTCTGTGCTTAGAGAGGAAAGGCAAGTGCTGCGGAGTCCTTGGGGAAACAGCTTCTGACTTACAAGGCTTTAAAACTAATTGTAGCAGACAGTGGTGGGGGTGGGGAAAGACGCATTAACGAGGCTTCTGAGAAGATTTTTACTCTTTTGCTCCCTGATCCAGTGGAAAGATCTCCCCTGCTCATGGCTGAAACTGGAGATGTATACAGAAATGGCAGCAGTTAAAGCTGTAGTCCTGGGGACTCGCTGAAAAGTCCCAAGACCCTGAAAAGCTGTGGAAGACCTTGCCTTCTTCTAAACCTATGGGCAGTGACTGTCCCAACCTGCCTTGTCAGATTGCTCTGGAATAGGTCTGGGATGTTAATTATCGACTGATGCAGCAGTGGCTGACCAGAGGGAGTCTTGCAACAGTTCAGTTGTAGGGACCTTTGTGTCTTGAGCAAATAAAAATATGCAGCTAGATCCTAAGTTTTGCTGAAAATGGCAGAAGTAGCCAGCGCTAAGTAACTGTGTAAGGTGTGACGGAATATATAGAGATGGATCTTCGGATTGGCAATACAACCTCACAGTTCTCTGCTGCTAATTGACTGCAGTGTAGGAACCTGAACAGAAATGAAACGGAAGAAGCCACGGATCAGTTTTTAGCGTATGTAGGGGTAGGTTTCCCCTAGATTTGGGAGATAGCTTCTGAAGCTCTGGAGCGGCAGTGCTTAGACTTCTGCAGCTGTTAGTCTAACCAGGAGGACCTGCCCTATCTTATTCTCTGTGAACCTGTGGCTTATGAAATTTTTAATGAAACATTTGTTTCTTTGCACCTAAACAACACTAGCCACTTTGGAAAAGAAAAAGTATGGGTGCATCCATTGATTTTAGTATTCATAAAGATGTTGGACGGTTCTGCCAGCCCTGTTGGCTGAAAACATCTTAAAAGATGCCCTAAGACCCATTGGTGTGGTTGTCCAGTCTTACTGTATTCCCCTTGAGTGACTGGGTCGGAAGTAATGGGCGCCCTGTATCCCACTGTGGTTGTCAGCGCCATCCCCTTAATAGCAACTTATGCCACTTGCAACCTCGTAATGTGTCTTTGCACCACTACTGTTAAACAGAGTATTGGCGAGTGAGCAGAAAACTCTTTCCAAAACAGGGCATCAGTTTCACAAAAGTGTTGGAAATCCTAGAATCACAGAATGTGTTGGGTTGGAAGGGACCTTTAAAGGTCATCTAGTCCAACCCCCTGCAGTAAGCAGGGGCATCTTCAACTGGATCAGGTTGAAATGTGCAACATTGTAGGGATTGTTTCACTAAAAATGTGAGTATGCCGCCTGTAAGTGGAACAAATGCTATCACCGGTGTATTGTTACACTACCATCAACTAATGACGCAATTGTTGAAAAGTAAGTGGAAAAAGCTGAAATTAGCTAGTGCTCCTCTGTATTTAATTACGCTGTAAACCTCAACAGCCTCCTTCTCTGCCCAATTTGAATTGATGCTATCGTGTTGCTGGGTGTACATTTTGTCTACAAAGGCAGGAAGAGTGATCTCATGCTTCATTTAAATGTTTTAAACTGAACTGCTGTAAAGTTACTGTTTAGGACTACAAAAGGTTAACTGTAGTATTTAATATAGGATAATACAGAAAATAATGTGGTAACTAAGAAAGAGAAAAGAATATAGCCAGTAGCTGAATTTGTATATGTTGTTACAGGCAGCTTAGGTTAACCTTGCAATAGTTATATGGGTAGACATTAGAGAATCAAAAAACATTGACGATGTGTGTCTGATGTGTGTCAGAGGAACCTTGTCAGGCTTGAGAGGTGGATCCATGCCAATCTCATGAAGTTCAACAAGGCCAAGTGCAAGGTTCTGCACCTGGGTCAGGGCAATCCCAAGCACAAGTACAGGCTGGGCAGAGAACGGATTGAGAACAGCCCTGAGGAGAAGGATTTAGGGATCTTGGTTGATGAGAAGCTCAACGTGAGCAGGCAATGTGAGCTCGCAGCCCAGAAAGCCAACTGTGTCCTGGGCTGCATCAGAAGAACCGTGGCCAGCATGCCAAGGGAGGTGATTCTCCCCTTCTCTGCTCTCGTGATACCCCACCTGGAGTACTGTGTCCAGCTCTGGAGTCCTCAGCACAAGAAGGACATGGACCTGTTGGAACAGGTCCAGAGGAGGGCCACGAAGACGATCAGAGGGCTGGAGCATTCGAGGACAGGCTGAGAGAGCTGGGGTTCTTCAGCCCGAAGAAGAGAAGACTACAAGAAGACCTTATAGCAGCCTTCCAGTATCTGAAGGGGGCCTACAAGAAAGCTGGAGAGGGACTTTTTACAAGGGCATGTAGTGATAGAACAAGGGGTAATGGCTTCAAACTGGAAGAGGGTAGATTTAGTTTGGATATTAGGAAGAAATTCTTCACTGTGAGGGTGGTGAGGCACTGGCACAGGTTGCCCAGGGAAGCTGTGGAGGCCCCACCCCTGGAAGTGTTCAAGGCCAGGCTGGATGGGGCTTTGAGCAGCCTGGTCTAGTGGGAGGTGTCCCTGCCCAGGGCAGGGGGGGTGGAACGAGGTGATCTTCAAGGTCCCTTCCAACCCAAACCATTCTGTGAGTCTATGATTCAGGGCATGGGGAAGCATTTAGAAGAAACAGCTTACGGGCCAAGTAGACAATAACTTTTCACTGAGAAGATAGCATGACTGTTTCTGATTGCTTCTACAGGTTGACATCTTCTAAATCAATTAAAATAATAAAAGGGGGAAGGGAGGAGAGTATGGCAGCTAATATTTTCTTCTTTTATTCCCAAGCCCTCCTTAAAACAGGTAATTTCCTTATTTACTCTTGATTGAATAGGTTTTTGTTTGTTTTTTTTTCTGTATTCACGTAATCATCATTTGCACATGTGACTGTAGAAAATGCTAGTTTATACTTTTATATTCTTCATTCATATTGCACAGTAAGGGTAAGTAAGTATCTGTTCATCTTGCTATGAAAACCTGATTCTTCTCAGGCAAAGTCCTTGAATTCATGATTTCTCAGTTAATGTTGGGAGATCAACATTAATGTTGGGTGCATTTCTTTAGCTTCATTTTTTTTGCCATCCACACATTACACTGGTTTTCTCGCACTGCTCATTGTTGAGATTTCTCAAGGGACTTCTGAATCTCTTTCCTCTATCATAAGAAATATTGTTATTATGGGACCACAGTGTTGTTCCTAATAGCTTAATATGCCTTAATAACTACCCTTTCCATGTCGCTCCTGTAAAAAATAATATTCTTTTTATTTTACTTCAATATACCAAGTGGATGAACTTGGTAGCAGCATCAGCTACTCTTTTTCCTAAGGACACGGTTCAGTAGATGACACCCAATGTTCCTTCCAATGGCTAACTAAGCATATATTATTTTTTCTCTCTCTTAAAACTATATTTTCCTCAAGGGGAGCGCATATATGTGTATTAGAACTTAGACTTACAGAAGTAAAGGTGTTCAGCTGAGCTCCTAGCTTATTCCAGGAATCTTTGGTAACTGTATGCCATAGCTAATTCTCTATGTTTCAAAATAACTTAATGTGGACATTATAATTAGAAAATGCTTTATCAAGCCATATATTAATACTTTTCAGAAATATTTTCAAAATTGGTTTGTATGGCAACTACTTCAAAGAGCGTACATAACTCACTAACCATAATTCAATTAAAGAGGTATCTTATCTTGATGCTTAAATTTACTAAAGCCTTTACTTACTGTTCTGTTAGACTAAATTATTTCTTCCAGTAACAGTCTATTGCTTGTGATAAGAGATGGAGTGCCTCAGGGGAGTTACTAGCACAGTAAGTAGATTTGAAATGCATTGGGCATGGATCTTCCACCCCCACCACTACATCTCTTTTTCCAGTAAATTCTGACCTCTGGATTAAGAAATCCAGAGGTGGCAGACAAAGTATGTTCTGTTTCTTGTTCCACCTCCTGTCTCCACCACACTCTATTGCGCTTCCCCATCAGTCCCGTCTTAATCTACAGTAATAGAGCTCTAAGTAAGTGCATTTCATCTCTTGCAGTATCATCTGAGCACTTCACAAACATGTGAAAATATCCAATCCCCGTCAGATTGAAAGGACCGTCTGGACCGCCTCATCCTGCTTTCGAAATAGCCAAAAGCAGATAGAGGAAAATGTCGAAAACAGGGAATATACAATGACATTTCTCTGCTTATATGATCTCCCATTTCCAGCACTTATCAGCTTGGGCATTTGCCAGCTGGAGCTCACTGTGTCATGATAAACCCCTCCCTTTTCAGTTAGGGAAATGGGGAGTGAGGAAGAGAGTCATTCATAAAAAGTCAGGAAAGGTATTTTTGACTCTACAAGTGTCCGCTCCTGTATCAGGAATCTGGACTTGGTGCTCAACTCCAGTCAGAAATACGTATTTTAGTGGCATTGCTTAAAGATAGCAGCACAAGATTTGTTCTTTTTGGTCAAAAAGCAGATTCCTCTTGGAGTCTGTTCTTCTGCTAGAAAGCTCAGCTGTAAACCACTGAGAGCACTATATATGCTAGCAGAATATTTGAGTCATTTTAGAACAGTAGATTACAAATGGGGAAATACATTCCTCTTTCAGGACTGAGAAAACCTTGAGGTCAATTCTCTTCATCACATACTTGAAAAGTGCTAGACCTTCAGCTCCAAGTTGAGTCTCTCTCCAGGCTCCTGTTGGACACTCTCCACCCCACCTGAAAACACTTCAAATCTTCATTCTCTCCACAGAGGTGCGATGGTGTCTGCCCTGCTTGCTGGCAGCCTGATGAGATTTGCTATGGAGCAGAACCACCTCCTGTGGTGGTGGGGCTGCACAGGGGTTCTCTGAACCCTTTGGTGTCCTCAAGAACTGCTTCTGTCAAGGAGATGTGCAGAAATACTGTCTCAAACCCTGTTCAAACTTTTGCTCAGTATGCCATCACAAAAGCATTTAAATTTGATGGTGCAGTTGGCTGTGTGCTCCTCCAGGCTCTATTTTTATCCCTCATTCAGCTGCATGAGGCTAGGCAAAGTTGTAGGGGATATATTGTTTAGCATCCACCTCATGACAATTATTTGAAGCAAAAATTTAATTAATTTACCAAAAACTGCAAGCTATTTAAAATGTATGTTCTTCCTTTGTGTTTACCTTTTTACCTTTGAAGCCCTTAAGAAAACTTGGGTATGAGATGCATGCAGAAGATGGGGCATGTTCTCCCCTTTTTGTAGGTTGCTTGTGCAGATTGACAGAGGAAAGTACTGCTAGATCTAAAAATGTTTCCACCACAAATAATCACATCTATGCATAGCACAGTGAGACTATGCCTTTGGAGAGCAGGTCTTGAAGAACTTCCTTTTTTGTGCTGTGAAGTAAAGGCTGAGCCTCTTGGGTAGATAATGCATGTGTGCCTAAAGAGACAAGGTGTAAACCACTGGCCGCTCCCCAGGCTAGGACATTCAAAATATTGGGGTAAGTGAAGAGGAAAATGAGATCCAGTGGAGACCAGAAGGACTATTACATCTTGCATATCAATCACACATTCAGATTAGGAGCTCCTGCCTGTTTACATAGGTTTTAATATTTTTTTATGGTAACAATAATGAATGCACCTAGTTTACATAGCTGAAGTACTATATCCATATGATTTCTTCAGCAGATATTATTATGTTGTACTATTACGCCGTAATAAGAAATCAGAAGCCACAGAAACCTTGTTCCCTCTTGGCATGAACTGAATTACCGGTAGCATGGGAGTCTTTTCAACTAAAGTTGTCCCACTGTAGTTATACTGTGAAATTAGTCCCTTGATGATACTGAAGGTTAGTTTTATGTTTATTAGTATAGAGTTGAGTATTGACCACTTTATGAAGTTGCTATTTGTGTTACTCTATTTCCGTATAGTTGTGTTGGCAGGACAATATTGCATTGGTATATTGGCACAGAAAAGCATTGGAAACTAACATTTATTAAAACATGAACGTTTCCAAAATAGTAAAAATTCTAACACCAATCATTGGCAAGATAATATTTTTGGATAAAAGGTCTTTAGGTACTTCCCTGGTCAACGCTCATTTTGAACCCCTGCCATAGCGTACCAATAAAACAGTTTGTGCAGCACATTCTGAACCCTCCCAGGGCAGTTAAGTTACTTAAGAAAACTGGGGTGGTTTTTTTTTTTTGCTAACCTATTTTTAAGCTGTGTCACTTTCCCTGTTCAGTTTGCGTTAGTGCCAGCCAAGCTGAAGGGGAAATGCATTGAAGGAGAAATGCATTGGGAGGCGAGAAGAGCAGCGGAGGTATGAAGACTGTTGTAAGCTAGTACAGCCTCTGAAGACTTTGAGGAAATCATGGCCTTAATCAGTTGTTAGACTCACAAAATCGCACCGGTCGGAGGGGACCTCTGGGGGTTGCTAGTCCAACCTTCTGTGCAAAGCAGGTCCAGTTAAAGCAGATTGCTCACAGCTTTGTCCTGTTGCTTCTTGAATATTTCCAAGGATGGAGGTTCTACAGCCTCTCTGGGAAACCTCTTCCATGGTTTGACCACGCTTATGGTTAAAAATAAATAGCTTCTTTGCATCACATTGCAATCTGCGTTCTGAGTTGTGTCCATTGCCTCTTGTTCATCCACAGTGTGCAACCAAGAAGAGTCTGGCTCTCTCTTCTCTTCCCCTCCACACCGATTACGTAGTTGCAGACAGGAGTAAGATCTCCCCTCATCATTATTTTCTAGAGGCTGAGCAAACCCAGATCTCTCAGCCTTTCCTCAGTATCACATGCTGCAGTCCCTTCAGTGGTCTCGTTAATCATCTGCTGGACTCGCTCATTTTTCTCATGCTGGGGAGCCCCAAAATGGACATGGTACTTCGGGTGCAGTCTCAACATAACCGTGTTCTTCACTGCAGTGTGAAACAAGCCTTTGGTGTATGATTTTTTTGTCCACTACTGAGCCGTTGGAGCATTTGATCTGAATCACAAGACTTGAACTCGACTCCAAGAATCTGAGAACTCCTGGCTCGCTTCCCTGCTAGAGAAGGTAACTGAGTGACTCTGTCTCGGAGGAGGATTTGTATGAAGTGAAAAAATACAATTAGGAGGTATTGCATAAAAAATTTAGAGGTTCCCTTTTCTTTTTTATTTTTTTTTTTAGACTAGCTTTTATCTTCAATGCAATCAGATGTGCCTGTATCTCTAGTGAAAAGCGTACCACAGACTCTGGTGCTGATTACTGTCATAACCACAGATACAGAGATCTGAAAATCTTTGAGGGGGAAAAAACATAATTCTCATGTTTTATGGACTCCCTGTGAATTATTTTTGATTTTTTTTTTTCAACTGTGTGGGTTTTTTTGAAGCTAGTTTTGTTAATAGCTATTGAATTTAGTTGGGAGAATAAGAGAGATTTGACTGTCTCTGTGGATTTCTGAACCACACAGAGAATCTTCCATGAGACAACAGATTTTATATACACTTATGTCTCGAGTTTAGATTGGGACTTCTGTTAAATTCAAGTCAAGACTAAGGCTATCCTCCTAAGGTTTCTTCAACAGTCAGTTGCCAAAGTTTCATCTATTAAAGGTTTTGGGGGGTTTTTTGTTTGTTTGTTTGGGGTTTTTTTTCCTGTCAGAACTATATGGTTGCCAAAAGGTATTGGCTGCATAGGATGGTCATGGAAAGGTTTTTATCTATTATTTCAGTGGTTTCAGTTTGTTAACTTAGAGCTAAGATTCAAAGGTATGGTTTATATCTACTGAATCCCAGCTGAGAAAAGTAAATGACAGTAAAAAAGGTAGGACATACTTCTCATACCACAAAGACCTTCAGAGGCATATTTGTTTGAACTGTGAGGTTCTGCAATTATTTTCAAGTTCATGTTTAAATTAAATATTTTTCTTAAGTCTATAATCAGTCTGAGCATTCATTCTGTAGCATCATTTCTTAATCTTTTTATTTAATTAGCTTGCAGCCTTTCTTATAGGGAGGTGCCTTCTGAGGAAATAAACAAGTGCAACTGCTGGAATAATTTCATTGTTGTTATTGCTGAGAGCCGGTCTATTCAAGTCCCATTTTAAACTCCCTTCCTGTATCTATCTGGATTTGATGGATGGACTGTTTGGTGGGTGAGGAATTGTCTGGATGGTCACATCCAGAGGGTAGTGGTCCAGATGAAGGTCGGTCACAGGTGGTGTCCCTCAGGGGTCTGTATTGGGACCAGTACTGTTTAATATCTTCATCAATGGCATCGACAGCGGGATCAAGTGCACCCTTAGCAAGTTTGTAGATGACACCAAGCTGAGTTGTGTGGTTGACACACCTGAGGGACGGGATGCCATCCAGAGGACCAGGACAAGCTTGAGAAGTGGGCCCATGTGAACCTCATGAGGTTCTACAAGGCCAAGTGTCCTAGACCTGGGCTGGGGCAACCCCCAGTATCAATACAGGCAGGGGAAGAAGGGATTAAGATCAACCCTGAGGAGAAGGACTTGGGGGTACTGGTGGATGAAAAGCTGGATATGAGCCAGCAACGTGCACTCGCAGCCCAGAAAGCCAACCATATCCTGGGCTGCACCAAAAGAAGTGTGTCCAGCAGGTCAAGGGAGGTGATTCTACTCCGCTTTGGTGGGACCCCACCTGGAGTACCGTGTCCAGCAGGTCAAGGGAGGTGATTCTACTCCGCTTTGGTGAGACCCCACCTGGAGTACCGTGTCCAGCTCTGGAGTCCTCAGTACAAGAAAGACATGGACCTGCTGGAGTGGGTCTAGAGGAGGGCCATAAAGATGATCCGAGGGCTGGAGCACCTCTCCTATGAGGACAGGCTGAGAGAGTTGGGGTTGTTCAGCCTGGAGTAGAGAAGGCTCCGGGGAGACCATAATGTGGCTTTTCAGTACTTAGAGGGGGCTTATAAGAAAGATGGAGACAAACGTTTTAGCAGGGCCAGTTGCAATAGGATAAAGGGTAATGGTTTTAAGCTAAAAGAGTGTAGATTTAGACTAGATATAAGGAAGAAATCTTTTACAATGGGGGTGGTGAAACACTGGCACCAGTTGCCCTGAGAGGTGGTAGATGTCTCATCCCTGGAAACATTCAAGATCAGTTGGATGGGGCTCTGAGCAACCTGATCTAGTTGAAGATGCCCCTGCTCAATGCAGGGGTGTTGGACTAGATGACCTTCTAACCCAAACTATTCTATGATCCTATGATCTACTCAAAGGCCCTATTTATTTGTCACTGCCTTGGTATCAGCAACCCCTAAAGTCACAATTTTATATCTGCAGTATTTAAGATAAAAGAGTCTTCAGATTAGTCTTCTAAGTGTCAGAAGTTGAAGACCTCTTCCATGGCTTAATAGCAACTGTCACAGACACACAAATGAAAACAACAGTCACTGGTGGTTCAAACAGCACCAGCTTTTACTGTATGACTGGATCAGGTACTGGATCTGCATAAGACAAGTACAGAGGCAGGTAAAAGGAGACTTTTGTTGCTTGGATGTCCACAAAAGAAAAAGGAGGTCAGATATAGTGTTTCGGTACATCCTCAGGTACTTCACTTTTTCTCCCCAGTTGCAGGACTTGGATTTCCCTTTCTTGAACTTCCTAAGGATTCTGTTGACCCGTTTCTCCAGCCTGTTGAGGTCCCTTTGAATGGCAGCCCACCCATCTGATGTTATCACCTACTCCTCCCAGTTCTGTGTCATCCGCAAACTTGCTGAGAGTGCATTGTGTCCCATTATCCAGGTCATTAATGAAGATGCTGAGGAGTATTAACTCCTGGGGCACACCATGAATGACTGGCCTTCAGCTTGACCTCATGCCACTGATCACAACCCTTTGAGCGTGGCAGTTCACTTACTTAGTTTTCAATCCACCCCACTGTCCATGTATCTAGTCCATATTTCATCAGTTTGTCTATAAGGATGTTACAGGAGACAGTGTTGAAAGCCTTGCTCAAGTCAACATAAATAACATCCACTGCTCTCCCTTCCTCCACCAAGCCACTCATATCATTTCGTCATCGGAGACGCATGATCTTTGCTTTGTAAATCAATTCTGACAACTCCCCAACACCGTCTTCTCCTTAGTATGTTTGGAAATCATTTGCAACCACCTTCCCAGGGACTGAGGTGAAGCCACCTGCCTTTTTGAAGAGAGCAGTGACATTTGCTTTTTTCCAGTCCCCAGGAACCTCCCCTGATCACCATTACCTTTCAGAGATTAGCGAGAGTGGCCTCACAATGACGTCAGCCAGCTCCATGATGTTATAATTTACATCATTCAAATCTAGCAGAAGCAGCATGTTCCATGAATTGCAGGATTTGCAGGGAGAAAGAAAACTGATCCTTAATTGTACATGACAGTGATCTTTAACCTTTGAAATTAAGGTAAGTTAATGTTTGATTAACATCAGATGTTTACGCAAGTTTTGAAATGTACAACTATTTAAATACATCTCTGTGAAACTTCTGTAAAGTTATGTTATTTTACCTTTTTAGCATACATATTTCAGATTTCTTTGTTGAAGGTTTATATGTCATAAACGGAAACATCTGATTTTTCAGCACTTGTAGGTGCATTAGATGCATCCCATCAGGTGTCTTCTGGTTCTAGTTTCTCCAAGTACGGCTGCTCCACTCCACTCCTTTAGATATATCATGTCCTATCATTTGTCCACTGAAACCTAGAATACTGGACCCAAGGTCAAATCCATGATGCAAGAAAGAATTCAGATGTGTAGAATATATGGATATATACTACCCTCTGAGGGTGGCCACACCTCTAAACAGGAGACAAGCAGCTTACTGTGCCCCTGAATATGGTAAAGCAAGTTCTATTCGTGGCGACACTTGAAAATCATATTGACTATAAATTGACCTATAAATGTAATTTGCCTAAGATTATAGAAATCACGTGGGCTCTCATATGCACAGCAACTTTCCTCTTACAAGTATCACAAAAGTCCACTTTTAGATCCAAAGTACGCAGGTCCAACTGATTCGGCCCCTTTTGAAAGCATTCTCCCCTGTACCACCCAGCGTTGATACAACAGCTGTTCTAGCTGTGGCCAGCACAGTGGGACAAAGAGGTAGAGCAGACTTTGTTCACAGGTCTAGGTACTTCAACTACTTCTGCTTCAGAGGATGCTCTATAACTAAGTTGTACTGAGAACAGAATCATAATTTTTAAATCAGCTTTGTATTGAGATTTAAGCGTCAAATGGACTATTACAATTTGATCTGCTCCATCACGTCAAGCTATATAGAAAAACCCGGCAAATTTATCTTTTGTTCAGAAGCAATTGTCTTTCACATACAGCTTATTCCTAACTGACAAAGGCAATGGCAGCCCACAGACTTGGGGGAAATTTATGATCTTAAATATTTCCTGATGGAGGAAAAAAATTTAGTGCAATTGAGAGAGACAAGCTTTTTTTCTGCATTATGCAGTGTGGGAAACTACTGGGCTGAGATGTTATGGAATCGATATAGTTCGCAGTAGAATATGTCAAAGCATTTCCCACAGACCAAAGAAGTTGGATAATGCTTTGATAACAGAAGGCCAAAGAAAGGCTAATTACTAATTTAGATCCTCTTTGTTTCAGACATGGAAGATGGAGTAACCGAGTCTAGATTCACATTTTAATGTGGGAGAGGAATAAGTCAAGTAAGTTGGAAAGGTGAACGGGCACGAGGGCAAAGGATGTGGAGCAGAAGCGTTACTTGAATGCTTTTCCTTAGCTGAAGTCTCTTGCTATACTTCTAACTCCATAAAGTGGGCTGATGAGAGGTGTTGTCACAGTGATGCAACTCACCAAGGTGTTTCCCATCTGTTGAATCTTCTCTCTTCAAACAGGCTAGGTGACAATCTTCTAGCACCATTCATGAAACCAAACAAGTTAATAAATAGCTTGTTTTAATAATAGGGCTTTAGTAATAAGATGTTCTGAAGACCTGAGACCTGCTGTAACATCATAAAATATTGGTTGGAAGGCACCTCTGAAGGTTGTCTTTTAGTTGGACCAGCTCACCACTAGATTATGTCACTCTTGGCTTTGCCTGAATCTTGAAAAGCCCCAGTGACAGAGATTCCTCCACCTCCCTGGACAACCTGTTCAGTGCCCGGCTACCCTCTTGTTGATTTTATTTTCTGATGCCCAGTCTGAACCTCCCAAGCTGTAAATTGTGGCAGTTGTTCTTTGTTAGACCAGCTGGCGGGAGCAAGAAGAGTTTGGCTCTGTCACTTTTCTAATAATACTTCAAACAGTTATAGGCTGCTGTTATGTTACCTATTACCTTCCTTTTGCCAGACTAAATAAGTCCAGCTTCTTCAGCCTCTCCTCAGTAGCCTTCTTAATAACTGTCCACTGAACTCTTCCCAATTTCACCATGTCCCTCTTGGTTAGAGGTATCCAAAACTAAACACTATTTCAGGTATGGCCTCACCAGTACCAAGTAGAGATTATCAGCAAATTTCCCTTTATGTGCTGGCCACAATTCTAATGTTAACCCAGTCTGTAGCTTCTTTCAGAAGAGCACGCCGCATGTTCACATTCGACCCAGTGTGCGCTGCAACCCACAAGACTATGACCTAGCCAGCCACTTCCCCGTACATGGGGTTATTCCAGCTGTCCCAGGTGCAAGACTTCATACTTCTTAAATGGATCACGAGGTCTCTGTCCAACCCTTAAGTTTTTCAGGGTCCTTCTGGGTTGACTCAGGAGCCACTTCCCCTAACTTGGTGTTATCTGCAGATCTGCGCAGAATGAGCTCTGCACTACAGCCAGGCTGTTAATAAAGGCATTGGATATGGGTGCCAGTATTGACCCCAGGGTGCCTTGCTGATTACCAGCCAAGTACTGAGTTATTGACTGCTACCCTTACAGACAGTTTTCAATTCATCTAAACAGTCTATTTCTCCAGTCCATGCTTCTGCTGTTTCCAGAGGGGAAGGCTGGGGAAGATGGTGTCAAAAGCAAAAATTCAAATCAAGGTATATCAACACCCACCACTCTGCCCTTGCCCACAGGGCTAGTCATTTTGCCATGGCAGGCAATGAGGCAGGTCAAACATGGTTTGCCTTCCTGGGCTGACTACTGTTGATTATGTGCTCCATGATCTTTATATTGACTGAAGTGAAGCTGACTGGCTTCCCAAGTCCTCTTTCTTGTCTTTTTTTAAAGATGAAGATTGATAGTGGCCTCACACTCAGGTCCACCAGGTCTTCCAGTAGCTTGGGGTGATTCCCATCCAGCCTAATGGATCTGAATACATCCAGTTTCTCCAACCTGTTGCTCCTCCATTGCTGGCTGCCAGTTCCTTCCGTGACTGTGCCCATACAGGCAGGAGTCTGGGAGACGGCTTTGGCTGTAAAGACAGAGGCAGAAAAAAGGCACTGAGTTTATCAGCTTTTTCATTGACACCTGTTGTCACTGGGGGCCTCATCAGCAGAAGCCCATTTTCCTTGAACTTGCTCCTCCAATTCGCATTCTCACAGAATCTGCCTTGTTCCAACCAGTGCCCCTCGGCAGCCTCAGCTCCAGCTGGGCTTTGGCATTCCTGATTTTGACACTAAGTACCTGACACTGCTACGCTGCTTTTTTTTTTTTGGTGTCTGTCAAGTGGTAGTGGTTTACTTAAGACATTACAATAATTTTATTTAGTTTGGCTACTCTAAACCACATAGCAGATGGTCTTTCTGACTCTTGCACACTTTTGCTCCAGCACGTCAAGATTCGTGAATGAATATGGAAAAATTGCTCCAACTGCAGAAGCAATTGTCTGCTAGGAGGAAGACATGGAAAAGATGTCTGAAATTACAACCCAGTTAAATGTGGTTAAAAAAAATATCAGTAAAAATGGAATGGAATTCTTATGGTCTTTAAAGACTTAGCGGAGAGATGCAACTGGACAGTGAAGACCAATAGATCACCCTATAGGGAGGTTTAGGGTCGGTCTGCCACTGAGAAACATTCTTGGAAGAGGATCATACACCGAATAGTTTGAGTTCTGGACTGGGATCAAGGTTAATTTGATTGCTAAGAACTTAAATTTAAAAGTAGGGAACAAAGCTGGGAAAGGCTCATTTAATCTCCATGATGATAATGTAGTGAGAAAGAAATACCAGAGGGTCAGAGGAATGAAAGTGCCAACACTGATAAGAGCACTTGCTGGCTAATACAGAGTGGGAAAGGACTAGCTAAAAATTAGCCTCTTGTGGTGACAAGTATGAAGCTATTACATTGGCACAACAAAACAGAGGATCTAGAACAATTGAGTCAGAATGTGTGGTAGAGAGACCTGTGGCAGATTAGCGGTTGTGGCTGGAACATCAGGATGGAAGTATATGCATCATTTAGGAAAGACAGAAGAGAAAAATAAAGATGCTGAAATAGCGTTATACATTGATGACTTCAGAGAAAGAAAAAGGATGGTATGTATGAGATGGATCATGTTTCAGTTAAAATCGTTTAGAGAAAGGTAGAAAAAATACTGTACTGAAGTATCAGAGACCCTGCAGTATCCAAGAGAGCCTGGGGACTGGATTTAGACAGGGATGTAGATTGCTGACATGTCATTTGGAAAAGAAAAGAAAAGAAAAGAAGTACCCTTAGTAACTCTACAAATACGGAAAAGTTTAAGTCCTCAGATTGGAAGACCTACCTATTCATAGATGTGCTAAGAGTTCACTACACTGCAGTAACAAGATGTGCAAGAGTGCTACAAAAACTTTTTATCGTGTGGCTAGGAAGAAATACGCAGAATCCTTAAACAGTTTTTAACTACAAGTAAGTAATTTCCATTATTTTTAACTGATTTGGAATGAAAAGAAATTCTGAAATGGCAGAATTCTCATTGAATAGAAACACTGGTTTTAGCCATCCCAATTTCTTCTAACTATTTGGGTTAGTTGCATCACATTGTTTCTTCAAATTGAGCTTGAAGGCAGAATAAATAACTTCTCTTATAAGTATCACAACTTAATTTAAAAACAAACTTTGAACATTCTGATATGCAGTAGAAAAAAAATGAAATTACAAGATACATACTAAATGTAATTAGACCTGATTTTCAAGGGACAGGTGGAAGACTAAATTGTCAAAGAGCTAGAATTCAGAAAATACACTAAATGACTGCAAAAGCAATATTATGCATTTCGTACCGTCCTTTATGTTATTTTCACAGAACCTGTCATGCCTATTTTTATTAACCCACTAGCAATTACCAGATCTTTTTATTTTATATTTTGGTCTCTCTTACGGTGGGTGCAGAGATTTGTAAATATTTACAAACTGCATTCACTATGTTTGCTTAGCTATAATCCCTACAAAATTCAAATCTAGAGGAAGCAGCATGTTCCGTGAATTGCTGGATTGGCAGGGAGGCAGAAAATTGATCCTTAATTGTACGTGGGAGTGATCTTTAACCTGTGAAATTAAGGTAAGTTAATGTTTGATTAACCTCTGATGTTTACTCAAGTTTTGAAATGTATGGCAACTATCTAAGTACATCTCTGTAAGACTTCTGTATAGTTGTTATTTTATCTTTTTAGCATATATACTTAAGGTTTCTTTGTTGAATGTTTATACATTATAAACTGAAATAAGTGATTTTTCTGTTCAGAGGCAGATTGTGTAATTTGTTGTAGTTGTCGGTGGAGCACAGCCTGAAGATCCATTTCATTCTCGATGAACAAGTTTTGTCAATAGACCCTCCCCTTTTGTGTTAAAATGTTCAGTACAATATTTTATATCCATTGATTTGAGGCTCAGCTCAACCATTTTTCAAACACTGCTTGCTTCAGAATTATTGATCTCATTTTAATAACCAGGAGACCTTTAGACTGAAAGCATCTACAGGCATAGCCTGATTTATTTTGCTTTGAAGCAACCACAGAATCACTGTGACCAGCGCCGCATTCTCTGTTTGAGTGTGCCAAGTCACACGCATGAATAAATGCCACGGTCGGTGGAAGTTAAGGAAGAACGAAAATTGATTATGGAAGTAAATAAAATCCTTATCTGTTACGGTGTTCTTTTTCTCTCTTTAAATAAAATCAATCAGAATTCAACTTCTATTTTCCAGCGCCGGGAAGGTATTAAGTATATTCTCAAGTCGCATCCGGGTCTGTTGTAGATTCCTAATAGGTAGTTATGAAAGCAGACCTAAACCATGCTGATTTCTCTCCTCCAATTATTATGTCTCTCGCAGACTTATCTTATGGATAGTGCTCAGAAAAGCTGCAGCCCTGGACTTCCCAGTCATATCTGAAGGGATGAGCATGGAGCATGCAAATGGTCTCACAGTGAGCATGAGGCAGAGTCCCCTTCGCGCATGCGGTACTACTCGTAAATTTATGTAGTCTCAAGACCGCCTGGCTTCTTGGACATACCTGGTCTATGTGTTCCAGAGGTTTTGTATCCCCATGGTAGTCATGGCTTCCCTTAGAGGTGACTTAATTTCTTATACACAGGATGCTACTTTGACCAAAAAAGTAAAAAAAGTAATTTTCTACTGACTGCCATTTGATGCAGCATAATTATTTTTCAATGATAACTAAACTTAATTAGTTTAATGCTATTTTAGGCATTAAATCAGAGTAGAAATATTTTAGAATTTGATATTCCATAACCTTGAGAACAGCTTATTATCAATCTGATGTAGATATGTCCCTGTCCTTGCTTCTATCATGTATGAATATAACATCACCTTCCCCGATATGCATAGATGTACTGGTGGGGAAGGAATGTTCTTCTTCCTGGCAAAGTACGCTGTTGCAGTTAAACAAAAATACTACAAATAATTGCAAATCCTTCAGGCAAATATCAATCACTTCAGCAGGTGGTGAAGAGAAACGGAGAACCGTTTCTATGGCTGCAGGGCAGACATTCTTTCCTTCCTAAGCAAGACTTATCTTCTCCCGCCTCTCCCAGCAAATGCTAAGACTGTGTCACGTCCTGTTAAAGCATGAAAAGCTAACAGAGCTTTTGCCTTTTCTTCACCTAGTACTGCAGTAAAGAACCTTTAGTTTAATCCCAGAATCAAAAGCAATCCAAAACTCATCAAAATCTAACTTGTTCAGATCCCCCAATGATACCTGGCCACAAATGTGCAACGCAATTAATAACACGGCTCTTAAGATTCATGCCTCACAGGGTTTTGAATATTGGAGGAGAAGAGCAGGTATCTGGGGGTAAATAAGGAAGGTCTTATTTACGGGAGAACTGGAGAAATAATATGTATCACCCTTTCAGTGAAACATTGATGAAAAAAATATTCAATTTAAATCAGGTGTGAAATAGGTTTGTGCTGCATTCCACTACTGTTTATCCCATTACTGTGCTCAGTAAAGCAGGGTGTGTAGGCAGGGCTATGTTTGTACATGACTTAAAATGCCTGTGCCGCCAGTAAATAACGAAGGACAAGGCGATGAGAGAGCTCCTCTCTTTCTCCTTTTTCACTTATTTTTGTGAAGATTGACACCATTAGTGACACCAAGTCAAAAAGCTCCGGCTGAACTTCAAAAGGTAACATCAATGTGTGAGGCAAGTGACAATATGCCCCTAGTTCAAGGCATTCTGGGAGTATAAAAAATCATGTATGGCATAGGATATTGGGGTAGAAGATGTGTGATTTTGCAATGTAGGGTGTTTTTTTTTTAATATATGTTTTCATTTGGAGGAGAACTAATACAATTTCTGCATGCCAAATGACAAATGCAAAAGCAATCTGATTCATCCTAAAAATTATTTTAACATTAGGCTGATTTTATTCACTGAATGACACTTCTTAGCTATGTAAGTACATTAAAATAAAGCAGACAGATGTAGTTCAAGCTTTGCCAGACTGAGCTGCACGTTGGTCCTGCTCTTCAATCAAGGGAACTTTAAAAGCTAGTTTAATTCCTGCGGATATTCTGCCCATGGCTTCTAAGACAGTGAGAGACAAACAGAAATCGAAGCCATTTCACCAGGGAAAATTCAGCTGTATTTTATAAAAACATTCATGACCAAAAGGTACAAATCCTTTCGAAATGCCACTATGACTTTTGATTTCAAAATTGTGGTTTTCAAACAGAGCACCATTTTGCTGTTGATATCTAGCTTCAAGGCTGATACCACCAATGTGTTTTATAGAACAGTTTCAAGCAACTGGAAAAAAAGATTTTCTCAATTATCATACTGCATCTCAGTTTATTGACTCAATGCCCAAGAATTTTTTGTGTCAGACTGATGCCTCATGAGGAAGATTTCTTATGGGCCAATTAGTCCATGAGCATTTCTGCCATTTGCAAACCTAATTTCACAATAACTCTCTAAGTACAATTATGATTTATAATCTGTTTTAGGGGAATTTTAAAAGTTGAAAATTAATAATTCAACAACCAGGAATAACTATCACTAGTTATACTCACCACCTTACAACTCTCTATAACTTCCGAGTCATCTTCTGTTTCTCTTAGAGGACGCAAACTTAGCCCATGAAGAGGAGTAGTGGTCTTTCTATGATTTTGTATTGTCTGTAAAAATACTTTGGTGTTAGCACTCAATTTCATTCAGAAGTTATAAAAGAGATGGTAAACATGGCACTGGACTTCCAGGAGTTTCAGAAAAGAAGGATGATTTTGAAGGTAAAGCAGGCAAATCCTGGGAGAACTGGGTTTCCCATCTTTGACGCACAGCATTTGCGTGACGCGGGGGCAGTCACTCCAACTGAAATACCATGGGCAGCCATTCTGTCTGCTTTATTTTCTTGGGCTCTCAACTTGCTGGCTATCGATTCAAAACGGCAACAAAGAGAAGAAACTGTGGACTGTTGCAGATTTGTTATGTTGTAGATTTGACCAGTTTGCTCAGGGGTTGCCGTTCTGTTTTCCCTCAGAAGCATTCTTGCGCATAGATGTCTTTGGTCGCATAGATAAAAAACACTGAAAAACCAAACCAAGCTTTTCAAAATTACTGTATTTTTTAGACAATTTTTACTTTAATGTCTGTTAAGGTGGCAAAATTAGCAGTCCCTCAGCTTCTTTCTGCCTGCATCCTGAACCGACTTTAAGACTTTACTTCTCTGCAGATCTGCCTCTGAGATTTTCCCATTCTTAGGCTGACCAACACCTATTGTGGCTCATGTGCGAATATTTGGACAGACTTATTTCAATACAGCACCTGCTGAAAACTTGTTGTAAAGGAGAAAATATTTTCCGCAAAAGAAACCTGAAGTGTTCTTGATTGTAACAGCGCGCAACACACCATAAAAGAAAGGAAAATGCTTTAAAATGCAACGATCTGGAAGAGGTTTCACTCACAGAAGAACAAACTGGGCATCAGATGAAGAAAGCAGGATAACCAAAGTGCCTGCAATGAAACACCTTCCCAACCAGAGGGCTCAATGCGACATGCCTTACAGAGATTAAGTTGCGCTTAGGAGAATTCCTGCCTTGCCTTATAATTCATGCTGGAGAACTGACGGTAAGAGGGTGGCTGCAGCCCAGCATGCACAGGGCTTCTCCCTGCCCGTCTCCCTGCCCTCACGGGCAGCACTGTGGTAATCCACGCTCCGCATCCTGGGGGTGAGGAGAAACTTCCCGGTCCCATCCCTCAGCTCCACAAGGCTGTAGGGCTGTTGGGTTATGTATTCCTTCCCCTGTCACTCAAAAGTGGAGCCCTGCATTGCTCCTGGTGACGTGCCGCCTTTTGTGTGGTATAAAGGGACAGCAGAGCAAGGTGGGGGGTGGAGAACCAGAGAGGGACATGGTGACATCTCCAACTCTGAGCATGCAGACACTGGCTGTAGTCCCATCACAGCTGGAAAAGCCCCTTTAGCTGCTACGGTCAAGAAAATCACCTCGTTCTGTACAGTATGAGCAAAATTAAACAGCTCATAACTCCCTTTTTAAAAGTTGAAGATTAAAAAAATCCCCAGAGTTCCTCTATCTGTCATAAAGAAGCATACACAGATATGTCTGAAACTGGCTCCCGACTCCTGGGTGTAAGTGCATGCCAAAGCTTTGTAGATTGCAAGCAATCCACTACGTCTGGTCCTTAAAGATCCATAAAGTATTCAAAGTCAAACCTGAGCAAGAATGGTTATGATCTTGTTTCTTAGGTGCTGGTAGATGCACAATGTATTAAATCCACTATTCCCCGCTTTAAAACAACCTGCCAACCTCTACCACATAAAAGAATTAACAACCAACTACGGACAACTCCAGACACATGACCTTCTGTTAGTTCTTCCCTGTGTGCAAGATACGATAATAGCACTACTTCAACTTAGAAGGCTGTTACAAAGTTAAATTTATTAATGCTTGAAGGAGTTATGAGAGTACCACAGGAAAGCCATCATGGAAATTAATTAACCTGCCTTCAAGGCAGGGTTTGAAGAATGTACAGTGAATATGACATGAAAGATTCCACTTTACATGATGAAAATGAAGAGAAACATTGAAGAACTATACATTAATTAAACACATCCTTTGCACTGAATGAAGCAGGAGTCTTGCAGAAAAAACACTCCACAAAGGTAATTTAAAAACTGACTCATATCACACACAACATACAATACTACAGGGGAGGCTTTTGTCTTTGGAGCTTTATTGTTTTCCATATAGTTTCCCTAAGTTTTCTTTAAAATTTTTTTTTCACTCCATGACTCCCAGTCTGAATACATGTGAGGCTGTGAGCCAGCTATCAGAGGAGATTACAGTCACAGGAGACTACTTATTTCTCTGTGTGACATGCTATGCTTACAGGCTTCACGGCCACCGGAGAGCCAGCGCTAGTAGGCTCACGTACCCTGGGGCAGATTCTCCTGTGGTCCTATCCATCCCTCTGCACCCAGCCACTGGTTCCTGCCCGAATACCCTCCCTGCAGATACCCGCACATCCCCTTCTTCAGCTTCTGGCTCCTCCATCTTGTCCTGTCCCTTCGTATCCCCCACATCCATTCCCTGCTTTCCTAATTCTCAGTCCTGGAAACTCATCCTCTCCGTTTCCTTCCCCTTGGTGCTAAGCCCATGAAACTTGCACTGAGACCAGCTGTTCCTTCCCGTGTGTTCGTCAGGCACCAACAGGCTAAAGATTAATTAAGATTACAGGACAGTCTTCCTTCTTTTTCGGTTTTGTTGCCAAAGGAGGCCCTGGAAATCAGAAGGCACAGCTACAGTAAGACAGGAAGGATTTTTCTTCTGTAACACGGGCAAAACGGCACAATTTCATCTTTAGACAGGTAGAATGATTTTAAGTGGAGCTCCCTGCCAGAAGTTTAGCCTGAGAAACAGCTGGCATGAAAATATCTATCGAAACTTCTAAAATTTAGCAGAGTTATGAATAATGAAAATGAAGTCTTTCACTGGTAAGGCGGCATCAGGAATAATTGTTACTATACACACCAACAAAAACTAAATCTGTCTAGTTAAACTTTTATTGAAGTGTGTGAACCCAAACACAAGGACACCACTTGAATATTTAGGTGGAAGACAAATCGTTGACCAGCGCCCCAACAGAGTAATTTGCACTTAACAAGAAACAGCTATTTACTGGGAGACACGTCAGGAATACCAATGCAAATGTTTTAAAAAAAAAAAAATGAAGGGAAAATATTTTCTTCCTCCACCCCCTTATATTGACTATGGTCTGTATTTTCAGATTATAACGGGAATATAATTGCCAGGCAAAAAGAACGGAACAAAAGGACTAAGAATGGGAAGTGAAAGAATTAAGCATGTCTTCATGTTCAATTTTGGTAAACTGGCACCGAAAATGAGGCAATAAGGTTTTTTGGCGTCTCGCACTAGTTCCGATCACATTTCGGGGCTGCGGGATGTCCCCGCATGGTCAAGAAGCAGCAAAAACCGGGAAGGTGAGAGCCAAACAAATCCTCAAACCGTACCTTCAACTTCTTGGGGTGTCTTTCGACTGCTAGCATATAAACGTTCAGGAGAAAAAAAGAGATGACGTTTCCCTGTTTCTCCCCTGCCGCCACAGGGCCGGCCCAGCCTGAGGGCCCATCCGCAGGCCTGGGGATGTGCAAATAGCCACGGGTGGGATCCGCCAACTGGCCAAGGAGGCCGCGCTTCTTGTGCCTTTCTCCAGGCACAAAATCTGAGAAATTTGGAAAAAAATAGCAGGACCTCACGGAAAGCCGGGAGGGCGCGTCGTTTGGCTTCCCAAGACAGACCGATTAAACCGTGCCCGGGCACCAGGGCTGCCTCGCCCGAGGGAGGGCAGACCCCCGGCGCAAGGTGCCGGGACCCCGGGCCAGGCCTCCCCTGACAGCGGGCCCCCGCCGCCCTCAGGCTAGGCCCGGCCCTCCCCGTCCCGCCGGCCGAGGTGCGGCTTTCCCGGGGCTCGGGGGCGGTGGGGGACAAGATGGGGCGAGGCTCTACCGGCGGGGCGTCCCCCCTCCGCCCTCATCGCCGCGGGGCGGGGCGGCAGCACCTGGCGAGGAACCGCCACCGAGCGGCACCAGGCTGCCGTCGGCCGCCGTGCCCGGCCCCGCTCCCGCTCCTCCCCGCGGCACCTGACACCGCGGGGCGGGCAGTGCGCCTG
>VYZM01019492.1:199895-240053 GCA_013398915.1 Dromas ardeola | reverse complement strand
CCCCGAAGCCGAGAGCGGGGAGGGAGGGAGGGAAGGAGCGACTTATAAACCTCATTTCCAGCGGTGCCCGGGCCTGCCCGTGCGGGTTGGCCAACCCGGGCAGCAAACTGGTTGAGCTGGTATCGAGCCTAAACTGCCTCACTCCGAGCCTTCTATAGGCACGGCTCCGGTTAAGGTCCCTCCTCGTTGCTGGGTGAAGGTAACTTTTCATTTCCGAGGGTGGGTGCGAGGTGCGGTGGAGGCTGCGGCGGCGTTTGGAGTTGCGTGTGGCGTGGGAGGAAGTCCGCCAGCACCAGGAGATGTTGGGGCAAAGGCTGGTGGGCGGGACCTTCGCTCTTGGCCTCGCGTGGAGGTGTCGGGGTGGGTCTGGCTGCTCTCCCTTCGCAGGACCTCTCCCCGGCTCGGCGTGTGAGATGCGTGGTGATTAAGGAGTTAGGCAGCTGCTCATTATACTTTTACCTTAATTATCTGATACGGGGCCTTGGCTTTGTGGATGGCAAACCATCTAAACCTGGGGCGTAAGAGGGCATAATCTCCCTCTTGTTCTAAGCCACTGTAGTTGCTAAAAGTAGCTTTACAATTGCTTTGGGAGATAAGCAAGTGGTATTGGTATTATTCCAAATTTATGGGGTGGGAAGATGAATCCAAGTCTTTGACTTCTCTGAGGTAAGGCTGTGTGGAGCCAAAGAGGGAGCTGGGAAAGCCTATGTTTGCTGTTCCTCACACTCCTCTGGTGCTCAGCAGTCTCAGCTCCCACGGTAAGCTGTTGCGGTTGAGCAGTCAAGCACTTCTAGCTCTTGGGTCTCTGTTTTTTCACGTTTCACATGGAATAGAAGGGAGAAAAACAATTTGCTCAGAATTTTTTTGTGACTTTTTTTCCCCTTCCTCTCTAACGCTTAAAGAAGTCTGCCCAGTATTCACTCATACTCTTCCCAGACTACCCTTCTTCTTGTGTTTTCCTGCTCTGTACTTTCTAACTTCAGAGGCAAACATTGCAAAAAAGCTTCGCTTATTATGTAGGCTGGGACTTCACCCTGTATGAGTTTGGGAATCCATAGAGAAGGCGGCATGTAGTGTAATTAAAGATGGTATCAAATGGGTTATGTGTTGTAGAGCATGGGCAGGCACAGACAGATGTAATCACTTGTGGTCAAGCATCGACATTTGAGCACTAATGCTCAAACACGGCCGTATAGAGTGGTCTCAGCCAAATCTGTTATTTGATTTGATTTGGGTGATAGAAGATAATGTACAGTGTGGTGTAAAAGATTGTCTATGTGTTTGTAATGTGCTTTACAGACAGCAGTGTGGTTGGGATTTGGATCTGTTGCAGCAGAGAATGAGACTTTTTTTTTTTTTCTGGGACCCAACTTACCAATTTTGTAGCACTCGCAACTACTACTAATGCAAATCGGGGATATGGAACTGATGCTCTCTTAATTTATGTGTTTGTATTTACATCTTGGTCCTGGAGTCCTCATCTTGTTCATTGGGATAGGAAGAATCTTACCTCCGTGTCCCAAAGTAAAATGTTCCTTCCCACTGTGTTACCCCTAGAAAGGGTGCTGCCCCAGCGACACGTGGTGGCTGCGGCTACCGTCCCCATTCCCAAACTTTGTAGTTCTGTGGCAGCATCTGAGTTTTTATCTCTAGGGTCCTCCAGTGCTGAGGGTATTGCTAGGATGGCAGTGAAAGTGAAGTGACAGATTGAGCGTGTCCATCACTTCAGACTGCCTGCCCCGATCAAGCTGTAGCAAACAAGCCCGCAGTAAGGGGAGATATTTGCATCTCTTTACTACTAGGGAAGAGACTATTGTTCAATGGTTTATAATTCTGCAAAAAGGAGCAAAATTCTGTGGCACAAGCAAATAATATTTGCACAGCTCAAGTGTTTCCCTTTGCCAAAACTCAAAGGCATGTGGCAAACAATAGAGATGCTACAGCCTGAGAAGACATCGCAGGAATCTTTTTGTCAGGGAGAGCATTGGGTGACCAAAATGTAGGCGTTATTGCTGCCGCCATCTGTAGTAACAGTAATGACTAAATCGCATTTGAAGGACAAGCCTACTCAGCATTGAATCTCACTTCTTCCCTTTTGCTGCCCGGTGGAATTTGCTTAACGCATGTTCTGAGAGATTGAAATACTGAACACTTCTGTTTCAGAGAAAAAAATGTATTTTTTCTTCTTACAGAAAAGTTGGTCAGCCCTAAAAGGATTTAAGAAAAAATTGCGTGTTGTGCCAACTTAGACTGTACATCACAGAAACAGTTTGTGTGACAGGAATTAATACGTGTATTTCTTTAACGATACTGTGTGGGTTTTTCTTCTTGATAGCAGTGCTTTTCCAACTGATTTCTTATCGGCCAAAACTATTTAAAGAAAATGTGCTTTATACTCTTTTTTTTCGGTAGTACATTATTTTCTCTCATATATGGACATTCAAGGTTGTTTATCCACAAGGTTAATTCTTGTGCTGCTTTTCATGTGATGTTACTATTTGCAAGTATTTGGTTTAGTTTAGAGCAGTTTAATCTCCTACATATTTCAAGGTTATTGTTTTATTATTTAAAATAGTGTAACACTGACAGACTTTGCCTCTGTTCTTTCAAAAAAAAAAAAAAAAGTCAGATCCCTTTCCAGCTCAGTTTCATTAAATTGTAGTGAAGAAAAATATCTTGCCTTTGAATTCCAAGATTGCAGAAATAAAAGGTAGGTATATAATTTGAATTGCACATGTTAGGAAAATTAAGCATCTGAAAACTTTAGTGGTTGTGTAAGACATTGTTGTATAGTGTCACGTATCTCTCCTTTGGTGGCCAGCATATCCATAGCAGTGGAAAGGCTTCAGGAATGCTTTTTTTAATATTAGATAATTATTTCTAGGCATGCTAATTGAAGGAGCATGTACAAATTTAATGTAAATGAAACTATATGTCCTGCATGTTGATATTATACATAGATTTATGTAGTAAGGCTTTTTTTGTCTCATGAATGAATAAAATACAATTATAACTTAGTTATTGGTCGTTTAATGTGTGCGGAGCAAAATCGACAGGGGAAATGCTTTTAAAATCTTATTCATATCTGTCATTCACTTACAAATGTATTTTAAGGCTACAGAAAAGTAAGAGCAAGGTGTTTAGTTCTGGACTGTTCAGGTGATTTAAAAAAAAAAAAAAAATCTTATTTCCTTCTTGTGTGTTTCACGTCTGCCAGAAGGTCCCAGTGTCAGTACTGTCGAGTAGCTTGTTTGCCTTTTCTCTGTTACACTTATCTTGACCACTCCTCATAAAATCTGGTTTTTGCACCAGCTCTCTGACAGGGCATTATAGTTATCAGCCCTTCATTTACAACTGGCTCAAGCTGTTGAGCAGATCCTAGCAGCAGTTTTTCCTCAGTTTAAGTTTCATATCCACTAATGTGTTGTTTTGTTTTTTAAAGTATTGTTTCTATAGAATTTTTATAAATAACTGGACCGTACGAGTTGGGGGGAAATACAGCTGATGAGGAAACTAATGCAAATTATGGGAATGCTAACTGCACGGAGTAACAACCAGCTCAAGCTGTGTCCTCCCTGTTTCCATCTTCCTCTTTTATTTGGCTCTCACAGCTGTTCTCAGCCTGATAACTTCAGGTTTTGTGAGGTCTGTGTATCTTATAGGTCCTGTTGGATATGGTTACCTTTCAGATGATGTGTGCGTGTGTGACAGGTTATACTCAGCTCTCAGTGTGCTGTGGCACAGTGGTTTGGGTCAGTAAGTATTTTAAATACACTTGTGTTACACACCCAAAGTTAACTTTGCTATGAATCTCTCCTACTGGCTGAGAGGGAAAATCTGGATAATATGCTTAAATAATGGAAGGAGTAGTAACGCTGTAACTCAGCCAAAGTAATTTAAGTAATCAAAAGGAAAGTTCTTTCAGTACTGCAACAGATATTTTTTTTAACGTGCATGGTTTATGACATTTAGATAATTTCTGAGTTACTGTGCTGTAATTGACTTGTGTTCGGTATTTCCATCACAACTTGATATATTACCTATGTATTTTCTATGGTTAGAATTAGTGCATGTAAGAACGTGGTATTATTAGTTTTCCCAATATACTTGTGTTCCAGCAGCCCATCCAGTGAATTACTGCTACTTAAGTAATTTAGTGGTCTGCCTATCAAACTGACAAAAAAAGTGACTTGAAATCTTGACTAATCACAGAGGTATTTTACAGCATAGTATTACCCTGGACTGACTTTAGATAGGCTATTTAGAAATACCTTTCACTGTGTTTTATCTCCACAATGATGAATGATGATGATGTGTGGGGGTGTAAAGAGAAGAGGTAAGTGGGATAGTGGAAATCTCTCTAACCATTAAAATGGAAAAAAAAATTAAACTCAAGATTATTGTTATGTTTTTTAAAATACTGTAACAAATCTGTCAGACTTTGTGTCTGTCATTCAAATAACGCTTTTTTTCTTCATTTGTATCATGAAACATGATCATGTATCATGAAACAAGTATCATGAAACATGATCATGTATCATAAAACCCTAGCACCCAGCACTCTCTGCAGGTCTGAATGTTGTAAGGATCTTAGTAAAGTGCTTTTTGTTGTAGTTAAATAGTAATCAGAATGTTTCATATAGAATTACTTCTGCTTTTGAATTGTCTTGTGTGTTCTGTGTATGTACATAATGCACGTACGTTTCAGGCTTTCTGCAGATGTAATGAATTAATATATTAACATGCCTGTTGATTACATCTTAGTTTTCTTCTTCATTTTATTCCTGTAACTCTTAAAGTGTAGCTACTGCAGATAATCCATTTTCTTTAGCTATTTAATATCTGTCTCCTCTGTGATATGAAATCTTATGATGTATGTCCTTGTTTTCATTTACTGTATTATTCGCATATATCATTGTTGTTTACTGAATGTCAGATCAAACTGCGTGGAAATGTTTTGCCCTAAATTCTGGGACGTCAGTTTCTCTTTCGCGCTGGAGGTTTTTGCTACTGCTTTCATGTGTTTGTGTCTGTTTTCCTTTGATCAAGAGGAAGCTGATCATTCTTGTGGTATTAAGGTGCTGCAAACAAAGGTCTACTTTGCTGAGATTGATAAAGCATTTCTGTGATCTTTGCATGAACTTCAGTCAAGTAGCAGGTAGGCTCCTCTACGCTTTTTAGCCACTTTTTAGTGAGAATGCCCAAAGCAGTGATGACTAGAAGAAGTATTCCTGATGTTGTGCAGGGTTTGCACAGTTGCGTTGTGGTAGCTGTTTGCTTAGAAGTCATCTTGCTTTAAACTGTTTGTTTCTCAGCGTGCCAAAGTTTGTTCTTTTACTGTGATTTCACATTATTTTCCTTGGCATAAATAAAGGTGCCAGAAGCAAACTTCTTTTATTAATGTTTCACTTCTGTTAAATTAATTCCTTTACAACACGGAAACTGTGTTCCAGTGTTATGCATATGTGCTTTTATCGATTGGGATAATTTGAAAAACATAGCGTTGAGCTGAATTTCTTGTAGCGATTTAACAGAGGAGATTGTTTCCTGTGCATCACTTAATATTTAGCTTTTTTTGAACTTTCTTTTTTTCCATTACAAGCGTAAATAATGTGTGGTGCAGTCTTGGGCATTCAGATCCTTTTCCTGATGTGCAAAAGATCTGGAAACTTTTTCTGTACTTTGAGTACAGAAGTAGACTAAATTGCTCAAGCTTTTGAAGTCAACCCTTTCATTAATAATTACATCTGTTGTTTTATGAAGTCGTTCATGTGTGCTTGCATTTGCCTTCTAAGAGGTCCAGTCCACTTAATGTGTATTAACTTGATTTGATATAATGGACATTTCAGTCTGGGGTGCCTTTTGAGTTAGTTCTTCATGCCAGAGCCAGCTGCCTATTGGCCCCCGGTGCACATTAATGCATCTACTTGCACAAAAAGAGAAATGGATTTTATGCCCTGTAACCTTCACACCATCATGGATCCAACATTAATCAACCATTTTGGAAGAGAGTATGAAGTTTCATAAATCTACTTTCCTTTGTTTGTTGAATAATTTTTCTTAGATGTTCTTTTTTCCTTTTGATTTTAATAAATAAAATGAGGCTCTAGAATTTATCACTTCTACCTGAGGTTTTGATAGGATGGAAAAGGATGTGTTGGATAAAAATACACCATACCATGTATCAGTTTGTGGATGCCACTGTAAAAACATCTCAAAAAATCTTCAAGAAAATAGTAATAACACAGTATATCTGATTGGTTTGTCTGTTTTAATGCCAGATACTGGAGGACGTATTGTGGTTTTGTTTCAATTAGATCTGGAAGTATGCCTTGCTTGGTTCAATTCATATGAATTACCAAATTACTTGTCTTACGCCAAGCAGAAGCTAGAAGAGCTCTTCTTTATTTCAGCAAAACATTCATGCAAATATTTCTAGTTTGCAATTAATTTTGATTGTAGGTGTGTGGTGGAATACTGAAATTCTTAATGTGGCTTTCATCAAAAAAGAAAGATGCAATTTTTCCTAAGGCGGTGCGACATGCCTGGGTTTGTTAACTACAGCAGGAGTGCTGAAGGGGGCTTCCCCTGCCCAGCCAGGAAGAGCACCGCTGCTTTTTCACCTAAGCAGTAAATCAGTGGTAGTTTGAAGAATATGCCAGTCTGAATAAGCTGGCCTTGATTATTTAGTTAGAATAAACTTCAAATATGCAATTACACTGTAAGTAAAATAAACCTCACTTTGAAAAAAAACAACCTCCAGTCACATGAAACAAAAATATTTTCTCATGCTGCTCAGGTGGCCATGTGGCAAATTGCAAAAGAAAAGCCTTTCCTTTTGTCCCAGAACAGAAGGGAAAACAAGACAATACTGCAGTGTTTATCCACACATCGTTACTGTGATTTTACATATTTTAGGTAAGGGTTTCTAATTTCCCTTCCCTCAGGAGAGGGATCTGGTTCAGCTGGACAGACAGACTTGCTGCGGTGAGGTGAGGGGAGGAGACGCTCGTGATGGGACAGCCTGATACAACGTGCGTGTCGCCAGCTGAAGAGAAACTTTTGCCCTTGGCATTGGATCTGCTTTGAGAAGTGCTTTCCTTCTCCCATCGCTGGTGACCCACCTGCTCTCACCAGTCTTTTTCGTTCCTTCATTTGTGTTGAATGTGGCATCAGCGTGTGTGTGTACAGACCCATTCTGTGTCAGGGGAAAGAGACCTCAGGGAGAGGACTAGAAACATGCTGTTGGGGCCCTTAAAATGCTGATAAAAAGTAAACCAATTACGGCTTCTAAAATAAATGATGGATGGGCTGGTTCTCCTTTCCCTGTCCTAAAGGGAAGAGGGAGGAGCGCTTTACTTTTATCCTTAGTTTCTTGACTTTTAGTACTGTGCTTCAGCCACAGGGCATCTTTTCCCTGTTCACTTAATGGCCTATTAATAGATGTAAGTATTTCCATTCTGTTTCCTGGGTTTAGTAGTGCTAAGTGCTGTGGTTATAAGTAAACATGGCATTTTCAACAGTCATAGGAAGTGGTTTAATGGTACAATTAAATAAACAGGTGACCTTCCTTTGGCATAAATGGGGTTTTGATGAGGTTCTGGACAAGAATGCTGGATTGTAGGGTTGTGGTCCAGGATGTGTCTTATGGCTCTTTGAGGCTGGGTTATGGCACTGAATGAAAATGTTTGTGTGATGCATGGGGGAGAGATTGTTTAGAGAAAGTATTCTGCAAGAAAGGTTGAATTTTTGTGGCATTATCAAGCTACAGAACTGAAAGAAAATCTGCAACAGAAATAACTGCACAGGTTATTTGAGGCATTTACAGATAATGGGAAGAGTTTGTTTTTCATAATACTTCTTATAATCTAAGGGCTGTTTTGCATATTCCCCCCTTGCAGTATGTTTTCCCTCTGAGCTTTTGTAATCTCTGTTCTTATATCATAGTCACTACCTGTATCCAATCTTCCTTTAAGTCTCATACTGCCAAAGGGTGTCTTAAAAAGAATAGGTAGCCTGTCTTTGAATCTTAGTATGTTTAATCTGTGATGAAGTTGCCCAAACGATGTGTGAATGGAACTGAAAGTCATGTTGCACGGTACAAGCTCATCCACTTTCACATCCAATTTTTGTCATGGCTGGTCTGTAATGCTGAAGAAAAACTGAAGACTGTAAAGGAAGTCTTCATGCAACCAAGGTTCCTTGTGATGCTTGCTCCCTAAAGCATAGTGACAAGCTTACAGGCCATGTAGCAATTCAAAAGGTGTTTAAAATAGCACAGTAATGTTCCTGGAAGACCACTGAATTCTCTGTTGATGTAAAACCCTGCAATACATAGATCTTCTGTTGCCTACTTGCTGATAATAGTGCACCTGTGCTATTGATAAACTGACATCCTACTAGGTTAACTCTTGAATTTTTATAAGAAGGCTCTTTATTTTTCTCTCTAATGGCGTTTTCTTCCTTCTCCATTCTCCTCTACTCACTCCTGCCAATGAGGTCATAAGGATGGCTGCTTTAGTCAGAGCAACAGTATCTCCTTCACTGCTCTCTCATCCCTGGTGGCTAGAAGAAGACATTGAGGGTAGGGTGTAAGATCACAGCAAGCGCACAGCATGTGTCCTAGTGTCCCACAAATTACAGTTCCAGGAGCTAGAGATGTATCCAGTAGACTTGGATACATCTTCCATCATAGACGCACATATTCCCGTGCTCAGTCCTGTTCCTCGCTCCAGCTTCATAACTGCACTCAATGCAGTAATTCATTCTTGTGCTCCAGCAGGACTCATCCCACTCCATCCAGCCTTGGGAGTGGAGGGAGAGAAAAGCATGAGGCCAAGGAGGAGGCCGGGCCCATCAGATGGGCTCTGGCAGGAATCGACCTCTCACCAACCCACCTGCCTTCTGCAGTGGGAGCCCAGAGGGCTAAAGTAGCTCTTAAATGTTTCTTTTGGCAGCTGGAGGGGAGGCAAGGAGACAGGGAAGAGGAAAAAGGTGGAAAGGAAAAGAAAGTGCATTCCATGCTATTTAACCTCTGCTGCAGGCATTACTGTTCAGAAATGGAGAATCATCATATCAAAGAGCTCTTTGAAAATCAAAGGTAACAAAAAAACCAAATAGGCTGAGGAATGTTTTCCTAGTCTTCACAGCAGCTATTGCTTAACATGTGTTGCAGTGTGATATACTTCCTCAAGTTATAGACTCAGAGAAGTAGCAGGGCAGAAGTCCTCAAGATGATTTTCTAATGGCTATTTTGCACTGAAATGAATCCAGATATCTCCTGTTGATGCACATATGGCAGGGGGGTTGGAATGAGATGATCTTTAAGGTCCCTTCCAACCAAAACCATTCTATCATTCTATCTTGAGAAATTCTGGTCAAAACTCCTATGGTATAGGTAGTGCTTGGAAGATGTAATTTTTCTGTTCTGACCTTCAGTCCCAATGACCGAGAACTGCTGGATCTGATTCTAAGAAGCAGCATTTCAGGCTGATTATATTTTACAGTCCTTGATAAAATTGGATAGCTGAAAAGTCACAAGAAAGAAATGTGTTAAAGGAATGTGGAATAACTGTTCAGCAGCTAAAAGTTAGCTTTAACTCCAACTGGATTTGAATGCATTAATCCCCTCCCCCCCCCCCCCCCTTTTTTTCACCTACATTTTACTNCCCCCCTTTTTGTTTCCAGCTATATAATCTAGTGCATTACTTCATGCCTTGCCAGAATAAATCCAATTTATTCTTCTTAAGTGTCACTCCGTAAAAAGGTGATTTCAGCATTGTTTGGTGGATGTTAAGTACTCTTTTTAGGGAACAGTGAAATAAATAAATAAATAAACATACTTATTTGTAGGGAGAGCTTGAGTGCCAACCATTGAGTATACAGTTTGGGGTCTTTGGGAATTGAATTTGAGCTAGTTTACACGAACTTGTAATGTCTGATGATGTCAGGTTTGTAGAGAGAATACCTCTTTCAGCGTGCATCAGCTAGCGCTGCTTTGATAAGGTGGTGCAGGATTTGGCTCCTGGTTCTGGATTTACCCAAGCATATTATAGTGAGTCTTCAAATGTTTTGTCAAGCACAAGAATCTCTTCAACTTCTAGTGGTAGCTGACTTTCTCCTTTTGGTTCAAAAATGTTCAGTGCCTCAGCAAAAAGGTACTCAAAGCAAAGACAAAATGTTTGTTTGTTACAGTTAGATGGTTCTCTTGCCTGTGGACAGAAACAATACCAAAATGTTTGCTTGCTTGTTTGGGAGAACTTCATTTAAATACCAGTGGTGTTCTCATGTAAGAAGTTTGGATGCTGAATTTTCTACTGATAATTTTTTGTTGGTAGCATCAATACTTCTTGGTGAGGTAGAGAAGGTGGGTACAGTTGGCTGTTTGTGATGCTATACCTGTAATTTTCTTAGTCCCTTTGCCTGCTACCCCATTGCCAGCTACTCCTCTTGCTGCTGTCAGTTCGGGCGTAGAGGAAGGCCATCTTTCTTGTGCATACATAGAGCTGCTCTTCCTTTTTCCAAGCTTTCCTCTTAGATGCATAGGAGGGGATGCGACTTCTGCTGCAACTCTGACTCCTCCTCTTCCCTTCCAAAATATTTACTGGCTTCTGTTACTTAAGCCAATTCAACCTACTCATCCCTCTCCTCTTTTCACTTGCTGTGGGTAGGCAGGTTTTTCAAGCCCTGGCTTTTATCTTTTGATTTGTATCTGCGTGTGAAACAAAATTCTGGAAGAGTGCAGGATTCCTGTGCATGTGCCGACTTTCAGCCTGGGTGTGTGGTGATACGGGGTTCTGCGTTCAGCAGAACTACTTGCTGTTGCCACTATCAAACAAAGCCTTTTCTTGTACAGGTGTGTCCTGAACTTTGATCTGACCACAGTTAGACTGTGTCTAATCAGTCCTGGCAAGGAGCTCCATAGTCAGTTGCCTTCTGCTAAGAATGCTACATCTGATGAATACATTTTTCCAATGGGGCAAGGTTTGTGGACAGATAGCCTTTTTATTAGACTAACCAGTTACAGTCCAAACAAGCAAGCTTTCTTGCCCATTGATCTGGAGAAGGAGCAACTGCATCCTGGTTTGTGACCTGTGGAAGTGGAGAGGAGAAAAGAACAGGAGAAGCGGAGGCAGGAACCTTGAGGCTCCCTTGGCAGCAGCAAGTTCCTGCTCTTACAGGGGCATGGGATGTTGTGACCGAGCTTTTTTTATTGGGACACAGCACCTGCGATCTTTTACTTTGCTATAGGTGCTGCAGTATGGCAGCTGCTGCTCAGGGTGTTTTTGTTCAACTCGGTGCAGGTTCCAGATAGGTGCTAGTCAAGAGGGAAGGAATAAGTGTTCAGATGTTTAATTTACTTTGAAAAGTGTTCTGGTATAGTTCCTGGATTTGCAGGGTGAATGTTGCTATTACATGTCAAGAATTATTGCCCAGATGAAGTTAAGATGAATCTCTTGGGATACAGAACAAAGTGTGGAATAAGCAACTGCTGCTGTACTAATACTGCCATTTATGGGATTTGGGTTTTTGTGCTTATGTCCAAAACTACTGCAGTTCGTGTTCACTTTCCCCTAATGTAGCAACACTGATTAATAGATTTATTAACTAAAGCTATAATGGTATAATTCCAGATTAGCAAAGAAGTAAAACTGGTGTAAAAAAAGAAATGGGGGAAAAAAAAGAAAATTTTCTTTGACATATCTATCTTGTCAGTATGTTTTGGTCCAGGATGCATACTTCTGTGATTTTTAAAAGTAATTAATCCAAGAGAGAATCACTGACAGATAGTATCGTTGTATGCAGTTTTCAGATTTCTTGTTGTAAATGCTGCGGCCAGTGTATTTTTGAATGCACTCTCTTGCAAAAAATTGCGAAATACTTATGAATTTCTAAATCCAGTAAGTACATTTAAGTAGGCAAGACCCTTGTTTTATGTACTGCAGTTGATTTGTTACCTAGGGTTTTCACCTGTTTGCATTGTATAGTGAATGAAGAGATAAATGACACTCCTAGTTAGCTTCCATGGAAAATGTGATACAGTCTCCACTTTCCTTTGCTTTGAGAGCTTTCTTTGTCAAGGAAGAATATTGGATGCAAGCTTGCTGGCTTCCTGGAAGAAGTAAAAATGTCAACCGTAGCGCTGTTAGCAAGTGTTGGATTTTTCGTTCTGAATGTGGTGGGATTTACGGCACCAGACTGCGGGCATATCTGGAGCTAAACTGCAGCAGGCAAGCATGTTGCTGTGGCTCTTTGTGCATGGACCCTGCTGGTATAGGCTTCTACCATTTCTTTAGTAGAAAGGAATTTGGGTGTCAAATGTATTGTATCACTAAAGCAGTAGCAGATTTTCCTTCGCTGTTTTTCTGTAAGATTTTTATGTAGGATTTTAGGGTTAGGGGACAGTAGAAGAGATCCTGCTGCCACCTACAGCACCACTAAATATCAGATCTATTCCTAGCACATACATGCTGTCATTCAGTGTTTCAGGATTTAAGTTACTAAGATAGGGATATGCAGTAGTTACCTGAAAAAATATCTTTTCTCTTACCTAGGTGAGCTGTGCATCTTATTGGGAGACATCATTGGAACCCACTGTCAGAGCCTTACATGCCTGAGGGCACATTTTTTTCGCACATTGGAAGGGAAGGGAAGGGAATGTATGAGGCTATCTACAATTGCTTAGTTTCAGATTTAAGAGCTTTCAAAATCATTCTAACACTGTTCTTCATATTCAGCCTTGTTTTATTCCTCTTGACAAAAAGTTCAGGGCAGCCTAAATAAAGGGGGGGGGGAGGAATTGAGGTTCTGTGAAATATTCTTAATAGTTTTTTGCCTTTGAAAATAGTACATCCTTTCATCTCCTACAGACTGCCTGCTAAGTATAGAGAAGTAGCAGCTCGCTTAACACTTTCCTTGTAGCATGGTTGGCAGAGCAGCAAATTGCAGACAGGGGTGAAGTTTTTTGTGTAGAGCACAGATGCATGTAGGAGATGGAAAGTTAATCCACGTGGGTACAGTAAGCTATTGAGAAACGTAGAGATCTGCCTTACTACTTTCATGTCTTGTCTTTTACAATATGGCTAGCTGCAAGGTATGTCGTAGTTTGATTTGACTGACAGAGTGAGAGTAGTAGACAAATGTGTGTGGGGAGGGCAGGTTTGCAAAAGCATTTTAAACTGTCCTTATACATGTGTGTGGAGGCAGGGGGTAGACTACAGAGAGGTATACATTGGCAGGGATAGTGCAAACAGTCCACTTTACTTTAGGAAGAGTTGGGTATGAAACTACTTTTTTTTTTTTTTATTTTTATTTTTTATTTGAGAAGCTCTAGAAGGAACATAAAACTGAAGGTGGTTGCCTCCCTCGGGGTTCTGATTGCTTAGGGAAGGTGATGAGGGAGGAAACTTTAACAATAATAAAGGCACATCTCGGGCACCTCCATTCAGGGAGGTGAGGTGTCTACAGTTCCAAGCTGGGATACTGAGCATCCACATGTGTTGCAGATGGGCCTTATGTTGGGGAGACGGTATAAACAGCTGTGAGGCAGCATGGGGTTAACTTCAACTTGTTGCAGTCGTGGAAAGCTTTCTGTTTCAAAAAAACTTCTCCCTGTTTCAAATACTTAATGCAAAATACTAGTGTTCTTTTTATTTCTGTGCCTAACACTACTCTATTGGAAGTCTTAAATGATGACCAATGCAAACCACTCCTGGGGTAGCATGCCCAACATTGACAGCTTTGATGTTAGTAGTAAGGAGGGAATCCTTTCGCTCTTCTTTTTTCTGTAGGAGCTTTTAGGATCTTCTGAAAAAAGGCACACAAAATCTCTGCTTCCGATATACGTGGGCAAGGTTTGCCAAATTGTTCAGTGATTTTTCTGTATGACTGCCTGTTCTCTGAAGAACAGTGTCAGTGAGGGGAAAATAGTAGGAAGCTGACACTGACTTTTTGTGGGGGAAATAGATAAATGAGAATGCTTGTTTACACATAGCATGTTCTTTTGTGTAGCTAATGCTACCAAGACATGACTGTGGTTATGCACGTTACCAGTAATGAGCAATCGCTGTTGTTTTCCTTAAGCCTTCTCATGATGCTTTGACTCTTTTTTTTCTCCTAGCTTGAGTACTCTACTGTAAAAAAAATTAATTATTAGCTGAAGTCACCAACTTGTGACATTTGCTCTGATGTTTCCCTTTCTATTTAGCTTACTTAGTGAGGTTTGAGTTTTGCAAGGAAGATATATTTGCTACTCAGTGACCGTGACTTCATCTGCTAGAAGGATATAGAGCTTTTTGAATAGCTTGAATTTCAAAAACAAAGAAAGGGGGGCAGAAGGGATAGAAGATATTGGAAATGCAGGTGGGTGTGGTGTTTTGGTTTTGAGGTTTTGACTTAAGAATGTAGATCATCATTTTAGTGTCAAAGCTCTGAAAAATTGTGGAGGAATAAAGAAGCAGTGAATCTGGTAACATTCTGTAGTGCGTTATCTAGCACGCTTCTTACAACAGGATTAAGAATATATATATGTGTGTGTAATTACTTTTTTAAGATACTGTGATACCATGGGTGAAGCATGGAACTATAACCCAAATTTCTTAAATTTTAGTCTCACCTCTGCCATTTCTGCATCTCTCCTCTCTCCTTTCGTCAACTGTTGCAAAAACAACTTTTGCTGTTCATGTTAACATTTTTATAGTGCTTTTAAAAGGCTGGTACAATGTGTTGAGGAAGACAGGTATAGCTCGTTCATTTGGAGAGATTAATACAATTTTTTCTTGCCTCAGAAGTTTGTCTCCTCTGTGGTCACGAGGATTGAATTTTTTTATGAATAGCTATAGCTTGCATGGGGACAATCTTGAGGAAGCTGTTCTTTGAGCAATATCTCTTAATTTTCTTATGTCAAGTGTAAAGTGAAGGCCACAGAGAAGATGGTGAGAAGAAGAGATTCTTGTTCCCTGTTTTTAACATCTGTGAGTGACAAAAGACCTGGTGTAAAATCCACACTCCGCTACAGTTTTTGCAAGTTCTTTTGTTTTTAATATATCTTGCCTCGTACTGTTTAGTTTAATATGAAAACAGTGTGCAGGTGTCTACACAAAGAAAATCATCCTAGAAGCACCTGGGCATGGATATACTTAACTGTGATGAGTAGTGCAGATTGTGGGAATTCTCTTCCTCTGATGAAATTGCTTTTGTCCAGCTGTTTCTGCTGTTCCTAATGAGCTACTCATCAAAAGGTATCAATGCTAACATTTCTTCTACAGAAGGGGTTTTTGCATTTCAGACACTTGTCTAAAATTGAGCAAAACCATGCTTAATAAAGAATGACATACATTAATTAAAGAATAAACAGAGTCCATACATATTCTGTGAAGAAACATCATTATATTAGAGAGCAACTCATTGATTTTCTTCATGCTCCTGTTACATATTTATTTATAAATGTGGAAACATAAGGGGTTTGCGTATTAATTTTTATCTTTAGTCAGATCTCTGCTTTTATGTAAGAACTTTTTAAAAGGAGTATCCTGCTCCAGTTAGGTGATCCTGGGAAAAATCGATGTATGAGGTTGTATAGTGAACGTCTACTAGATATGTTGACTTAAAAATCTTTCATCCTGCATGTAAACAGAAAGAAAAAGGCAGTTCAGTAAGGTTATTTCTTTATTCTTACTGTTTGTTATTTTTCATCCTCTGGTAACAGATTCAGTTTTTGTAGGTTCTGTGCATGTGTGTGTATATATATATACGCAAAAGAATTCTTTGGAAATCTCCTGTATTTACTTATACTTCTAATAGAATTCTTTTACACCTAGTCACAGGAAGAAAATAGCATGCATCCCTTTGGTTCAGTGGGATTTATTGTCATGATGGGGAAAAAGGATAATGGGATTAAGATTAAATAAAGGTCGAGCATTTTATGTTAGCATTACTGCACTGCTGTTTTTTTTCCTAGTGACCTTTTTCAAGCATCACTCTTGCTGTGCTTTCATTAAACTATGAAAACTCTAAGCTCTCCTTGGGTTTATTTCTTATCTCTGAGGTTAACAGAGCGCGAGTGCCGTCTATTTCATGCTGCTCTGAGCATTCAGTTTGAGCAAGTGCTGAACCTGAAAGTATATATCGGAAAGCTGGTACTATTACTGTGTTAATTTGTTGAAAATACACTCTTTTCTGGGAAACAATACCCGCTAATGAGCGTTTACACAGGTTTGTCACAGGCCAAGGAATCATCGAGTGCAGATTTTGTGTTACATCAAAAACTAGGTTCTCTTCATCTATTTTTAGGCATTCTGCTTCTTCAATGTTTTTTGGTTTTGATGAAGTAGGTTTTGAGGCTATACTTCATCTCTCTAGCAGTCCTGGGAGGTAATTATGAAAATAAGTGCCTAATATTTTGGCTTCTTTGCTAAAACGCTTTAGCTGGTGTTTCTTCCGTTCTTCTCAAAGCCTTGCTATTCTCTCCTTTCGTTCCCTGGAGGTCTGTTCCTCTGACAGTGAAGGAGGTCTGCCTTCATTCAGGAACCCAAAGGCTGATGATGCAGGATATAGTTATATATAATGGAACTGAAAAATAGGAGCTTTAGATAGTGTAATCTGTTACAAACCCTGATTTGAGTGTGTTCTTCTAGAAGGCTTTGATCCTTAGCTGGAAATTCATCATTAAATGTCCCTTCCCTGGAGGGATCTATGTTCTGCTGCCTAGTGTACTTCCTTTGTCATCAACAAAAATGTAGAGTTTTGAGATTATTTTTTTCCTCAAAATGTTTAAATAAAATCTGTGTGCATTGCTATTACATCTGCAGTGTTATTTTTCAGCTGTTAGTAAGTCGGCAAATGAAGACAGGTGGTATTTTGAAAATACCTGCAGAAAATCCTCCCATTCCCATCCCTGTATGCACCCTAATGCCTCCCTGGCAGGATACTGCACAAATTGTATTCCTGTGCACAATTAGGTGCTCTGCAGGAATTCGTCTGACATCTGTCTGTGCTGGTTGTCTTGGGCTCCCTTTAAGTAGAGTGAAATAGTTGAGGTGGTGTGTCCTAGAAGTACCCCTGCTCTCCAGAAGGTGAGAGAGGGGAAGCTGAGAGCTACTGGCTCAGAGGTGGGTGTCTGTGTACTCGGGGAACTGAAGTTAGGATAAGTCTCACCCTCCCTGGTCCATTGGAGATGCAGTAGCTGTCCTAATGGACTGCCCGGTATCTGAGAAAACAGTATGTGAGCTGCCGTGCGTTCCATTTTAATCCTCACTGGTGAGGCTTTCAGGCGTGCTGGAGATGCACAGGAGGGTTGGTCACCCCTCCTGTGCACTGGGTGGAATCTGCTGGTGGTGTGCCCTTGAGCAGGAAGCCAGGTGCTGTTTACAAGTCGGGTTTATCATGCGTGTTGCAAAGGTTAAGTGCCAGTCTGCTCTGACGTTCTCCCGTCTGCAGGAGTGTGTAGCTACTGGCTAGCAATTCATGGAGCCTCTGCTCAGCCATGGCCTTTCTCGGAAACCTTTCACTAACTCAAAAGGTGAAGCCAAAGAGACTTGTCCAGTGGCAGCAGTTTGCATCGAGCTGTTGTCTGCCTTGGTGCGCTGATGGCTTTCCCTGGTGTGTGACTTGAGATGCCCCATCTAGGCAAGGAGAGCCGCTCGTGGTCTGTGTGACTTGTGCCATGGGCAGCGTGCAGCCAGAAGGTGGTTGGTTTGGCACCACTGAGTTTATTGCTGGCAATCACTTCATTCAAACCCCTTATAGCTTCATTAAAATCACTTCTTCATTTAAGATAGGCAGGCAAATTTGATAGAATGCTCTTAATATTGACGTGTCCTGAAAAAATTTACAGCACACAGTCACTTCTCTGGCTTTGAAACAGAAGCTTGTTTTAATCATAAACAGCATTACTGCTCCATATATACTGTACGTCACTGTAACCTTTGACCATTGTGGTTACAACACGTGCTACTTAAGCAAATAGTGCTTGTGGTGTGTTAGCTTTTGGCAATATAGTAACTGGAAATGTGGAATGGACATTATCATGAGAATTGCCCGTCCCTGGTTTAGAAAGGTCTGTGTAAGGGATAAGGATTCCCACGAAGCCTGTCATTCAGCAAAGCATTTGGGCGCAGGTTTGAAAAAAAAAAAAAAAAAAAATCTAAAAATCGAAAAGCTTCAGGCTTTTGTTTTGATTATACAACTTGTTGATCCACAAAAGGTATTTTTATTGCTAAATTGCAGGTAGTCATGAGAAGAGTTTGGATAAAAGAAGGATATGTTGCTTGATTAGTAGATGATGTAAGTCTGTTTATGAAGACTAAAACTTAACCTGTTATATTAATTCTACTTACTAGATTTGGATATTCGGTGCATGTTTCCATTGCTTATTATGTGTTTACTGGTGAATGTAAGCTTATTTTCCAGTTATAACTAGAGGGTCAAATACTTATCAGGCTGTAGAGGCCCCTGCTTTGGAGATGAAGACATAACTGGAATAAGTAGAGAGCAGACTTCTCATTTTGAAAAAGCAGCAAATGGAAGGGGGACACTGGGTAGAGTCCCAGACTGGAAGGAGCAATGGGTGAAGGCTTTCAGGTACCTAGTTATTTTTATTTTTTTGGGTTTTTTTTGTAAAGCCAGACCCCTTGGGTGCTGCACAGGAAGCTCTTTGCCTGTAAGTGTTCTCCAGCCATACACACCCTGTCTTCTGTCTGGAGTAGCCATTCTCTCCTCTTGTAAGACAGAGATTACAGTTTCGGGAAGCCTTTGTGTAAGCACAGCAGTTTAGATCTCATTGTGCTCCTTCTCCTGCATCCTGCTTTCATTAGGAGCTATAGAGTTTGCCTTGCTGACATTCCAAAACTCTGCTTGGATCAATGAAACCTCTTTTTTTCTTTTTTTTTTTCTCTTCTCCCCTGCAACATTTGATATATATAGGTGGTATTTAATCTTTGACCAGTTTTCTTGCCATAGCTGCCTTATGTCATCTTTAATGCCTTATAACAACAATCACTGTGGGGCAGCCACTACCTTTTATTTCATGCCTCTGATGCACAGTGCAACCCTGAGCCCAATATTAGAGACTTTGTGCAGGTTTTTTCTACAGTAGAAAAGAACTTTTTTTTTTCTTTGTGGGGAGAAAACAAATTATCAAAATAGCACTTTCTTTGAACCTTTAAAACATGGCTAAACAGCAGAGTAAAGGAGGATATTGGAAATAAGAGAACAAAGGGGAAATATATACAAATGAGAACATGAAAGAGCATAATCTCTGGAAAGTTAAAAATTAAATAGTAACATTACAAGACAAATATTTTTGAGGAGCAAACTGGTAAAGACAAAAAGAACAGTGAACAGCCCACTCCCACCCCATCACACAGACCCTGCCAGACTTTGTGGCAGGTTGCGAAACAGTCCACGTGTGAAAGCAGCAGTCAAGAAACATAAGGCTGTATCATTGAAGCTTGATTATTTGCATCAGTATTCTGCATGGCATTTAAGGGGGGGGTTTCTTATCCAAGTCTTTCTTACAATGGAATATAGTTTAATCTATTGCTTAAATTATATTTGATGCCAGAGGAAATTAGCCTCAGTACAAAGGCTTAAAAGATCTAGAGAAATGAAGAGTGGCAAATCAAAGTTTTCAAGCATAAAGCTGAATAGAAAAAATACGATATACTGGGAAGAGCCTATGTGCTTTTTGTAAGGAAATGGATCTTGTAAAGCAATTGGACTTCTCACAAGAGGTTAGCAAATATTGTGGATGGATGATCCAGAAGGAGTGTGCTTGGATTTTCTAAAAGGTATTTGTAGGAACCTTCATCAAAGATCCTAAACATCTTGAAAGCTCTTTACTGTCTGTTGAATTCATAAATGATGTGGAAAAACATGTGAATACCAAGATGGGAGTTCCTGTTGATAAGGCGTTAAGAATAATCATGTTAAGAGTAGTCACTTACTAAAGTTTATTAGAAAAATTAGTACCGAGTGACTGAGCAGTAAATGGCAGATAAAATTCAGCATCCATCGGTACAAATGTATGTGGGGAGTAACATCTGTGGGAGGCAAATATAAACAATGAGGTGTTTTGAATTATCTAGTGACATTGGGGAAGGCAGTCTTGGAGGAGGGCCAGTTTGTGGAGGATGGACCTGTATGGTGTATAGAACATGGGGGATGACAGCCCTTCCCCGCAGAAGGTCCCTAAGCTGCTTCTCAGGGTAGGCTCCTCCAGGACTCCCTGCATGTGCTTCATCCCTATGTCTTCACAGAGTGACTGCTATTGCCTGTCAATGTGAACAGTCTTTTGTCCTGAGTGGTATTAATGATTGTTCAGAGGCTGGTTATCTGTGGAGGTCTTCTGTGCAATATGTACAAGTGAACGAAACCCCTTTTGAAGTCAATATTTAAGGGTTCGTGATAGAGTTTCTCTCTAAAAATAAATTACTTGCAATATTTAGGAAATAATTCTATCGGTTGTGTTAGAATTATTGATGATAATTTCAGATAATTTAAAAAAAAAACTTCAACTCGATCCAGAATTTGGCATAATGTGAAAAGATTAACTGTTTATAAATGCCTTTAGCTGTTGTTCGCACTGTGAAGTCCCAAATCTATTTGAAACGTAACTTTCTGCAGAATATATGCGGCAAGGAAAACTTTGTCAAGCCTACTGTCTCTTGAAAAATCTACAGGTCTACTGTGTATTCTTGTGCTTTTCTCTTAGTCATTCCATTTCATAAATATTATAACCATAGTGTAGACTTGCAGAGATTTTAAATTCTCTGATAAAACTAGGAGTAATTCTGAGAATAAAAATTTAATTATATAGAGACTGTTCTCTTTTTTCCTTATTCGGTATTTTCCATTTTAATCAGATATAAATGTAATCCTCCATAGGAAAAATCATTTCTTTCTTATTGGTTTATGTTCAAAGGGACTTCTTAAGTTGTCCTGTAAAAATCTTGGAGTGGCTTAATAAAGATAAGAATGTAAACGACTGACTTTTTTCCAGAAGCTAGGAAATTGTTTGATTTTTGAAGATGATGGTGTTGTTCTTTTTAATAGTCTATCTCAAAACATCTACAGTAATGCTGTTTCTAGAACATACGTTGTCTGACGCTCTTGAGCAGAGAAGCATGTAATTATCAGTTAGCCTTGTATGTAGTTGTGTAGTGGTATGAACACAACAAAACTCTGCTCCCAAAGGCAAGTCAGAGTTCTTGGCACCTGTTTTTGCTTTAGGAGGCTATTTATTCTTATTGTGTTGGCTTTATAAATCAAATAAGGCAAATGGTGTTTCTGACGGGATTCAAATATCATGGTTTTTACTGTAGATGGGCCAGTTCTTATCGCGTCCCAAGGTAAGTGGCATTAGTGTATTAAAGACTAAACACCACCAAATATTTTCATTTTCCGTCCCTGAATCACACCCACACACACACCCACACACACACCATTTCCTGCATGTAATTTGGATACGTGGCCTAATATGCTTTTTCTGCCCCTTTCTCTAAGTTTGTTATCACCTCCAGGAATGCAGTCACTTGTCTTTCATCTTCTTCAAAACATCCACATCTTTATCTCCTCTCTATGCATTGTAGCATGTCCTAGTTGTCCAGAACTGGTGTCTACAAAGGAGAGGCCACGCCTCGACTACTGTGATCAATTTTGGACCCCTCACTACAAGACAGACACAGATTCTGAAGAGCCTTCAAAGAAGAGCAATGAAGCTGGTGAAGGGTCTAGAACACGAGTCCTGTGTGGAGCGGCTGAGGAAAGTGGGGGGGTTGGTCTCTTCTCCCAAGTAACAGGTGATAGGACAAGAGGAAATGGCCTCAAGTTGTGCCAGGGGAGGTTTAGATTGGGTATTAAGAAAATTTTCTTCACTGAAAGGGTTATCAAACATTGGAACAGGCTGCCCAGGGAAGTGGTTGAGTCACCATCCCTGGAGGTATTTAAAAGATATGTAGACCCGGCACTTAGGGACATGGTTTAGTGGTGGAGTTGGCAGTGTTAGGTTTATGGTGGGACTTGATGATCTTAAAGGTCATTCCAACCTAAATGATTCTATGATTCTATTATATGAAAGCAATCCATGCATGTAATTTACATGCTTGACTCTATTGGGCTCAAGTTCAAATCAAGAGCATGCTGTGCTGCAAATCTGTTTGCTCTCTTTAAATTTTTAACTGCGTTTGAAGTAATTTCTTAGTGAAATCTCATTCTTGCGTGTCTATTAGATGGACATCTTGTTTTTGCATCAAACATCTCTGTGATGTATGGAAGTTAGCATCTAATTCTTCTGTCAGTTAGGTGAGATTGGAAAACATAGTCTAAAATGCTGACATCCCTGATTACATGTTTTGCTTGTTTTGTGAATGCCTGTTCAGGCAAGACAAGGTGAAAGGGGGATCCCTTCCCTGCTTTGGCGCATCCTGGACAATAGCATTTGCCACCCTCCGTGTGGCATATCCCATTTGTCTCACTACGCAGCCCTGAGAAAGCCTTCTGCCTAGCCCTGGTTTCTTGAGCTTGGCTTTTATGCCTGTTTTGACTAACCTTAGTCTAGAGCTGCACAGTCTGCTTTGTCTGTTTTATGTCCAGCTTATTCCATGATGCTGTAGACTATTTCATCAACTTTTCTTTTTGTATCTACTAAAGCATTGCTGTTAACAACACACTTAAAAGTACAGTAATATTAAAAAGCTGACATTTTGACCCTTAAGAAGGGGCACAGCGCTCTGAACCCCTCTGGGGCTCTGGGACGTGCACATTAAGGGAATTTTCACTATATTACTCTAAAAGATTGCCTGGCTTTTGTAAAGTGTTCTGAACTAGGGCTTGAGTGATTGCAGAGAATAAAACCTAGAATTTTAAGAGCATGTAGTTAAACCTTCATAATGCCTTAACTACTACTTCCCACATACACTATTTGCTTCTGTTTTTCTTTTTAAAAGCTTTTTTTGCCTCTGGAGACTATCAAAGTGATGCTCTTTCTTTTCTAGGTTCCATATGCCAAAATATTTAGCTTGGTCTGGTTTTTTGTGTGCAGATGACAGAGGATGCTGCTGTATGCTTTATTATCATGCTCAGTGTTCTCAAACATCACTAGCGTTATCTTTACAAGTAAGATAAACATGTAAAATAAAACTGATCTCAGTTGCCCTGAATAAAAGACCTTCGTCTTTGCCTTGTAGAGCTGTCTAAGCCCTTCGTTTTAATTTACCCAATGATGTTCTTAAGCAGGGGTATACATTCAGATTGGTAAAGTTGAAATACCACAACAGATTTTATTAGTTTGAAAGAAGCTAGTTGTCATGCTCAGGCGTAGTATTGTATTTACAGTAAATTCAAGCATTAAACAAAATCACAAGTTATGCCTTTCAGGTTGTGTGGCTTAGGTGTGAAATTCCCTAATTTAAGCAGATCAACACCCATCTCTTAATTTTAAAGAGCTGTGCTGTCACCTCCCTCCCACGTGTAAGACAGCTGCCTACTTCAGCTATAATCTGCCAAACCCCAATATTAGATTTGCTGGCCATGGTATGGGAGAGGCGATGGCGCAGGAGTGCTGTGGGCTGGGTGTGCGGCTCGGGGTGTCCTGCCTTCAAAGCATTCCTTCTCTTTCTTTCCACTCCCACTGCACGGGGTGGCCCCCCGGCTCCTCTCCGCCTTGCCAAGCCAGCGTACAGTCGCCTTTGCAGGGTAGGCAGAGGAGGCGAGTGATCCCCTGTGCCTGCGTGCAAATGTAAAACAGAAATCCCCAAATAGGATCTGCTGCTCCTAGGTTTGAGCTGTTTTGGTTAGGCGTACTCTGGAGTTCCCGTATTGTGTGTACCTATGCACACATACAACTTAGTAATTCTTTTCCCAAGGCCAAATATTTCTACTTCAAGCTATTTTAGTACAGTGAGTAGGATAAGAATTTTCTTGGTAAGCCTTAAAAAGTAATTAGGGAAAAAACTTAGTATTTTCAAATACCATGCTTGAGTGTGTGACAGACTTGCTGGGTGAGTAATCTGCTTCAGGTATCTATAGAACACTCATCACCTTGGTATTGAAATACTGAATCGTAGGGGTTTTAGATTCATGGACATTGTCTGTAGGGACTGTGATGTCTTGTTCTGTTCTTTACTGCTGGGGTGCCAAATCAGTCTTGCCGTGTAGATGCATATGGCTAATACACTATATTAAATAGGTAAATTCTTCTAAACGCATTTCACAGGGCCATTAATGGATTTCTGCATTTGCACGGAACCGTCCTGACCGTGGTATGGGGAATGTAGCTGTACATACCATTGCAGGATCTAGGCATATAGCTATGCCATAGACAGACACACACACTCCCCCCTCACTCCCAGAAGAAACTCTGATAGGGTCTACGATGTAATGATTAGTAAGTCTTTTTTGATATAGAAGTCTAAAAGCACAGCTGTGATACTTCAGGATGCAGCTATGTATAAAATCCCATGATTATGTCTTGGTATGGTAATGTCTTAATTTCTTTTAAATAAATTGGATCCCCAGGAAAAGCTATTATACTGAGAAGGAGCTTCATTTGTCATTTACAAATAAATGAATTTCGTAACAGCTTGAATGCCTTATGTCAAGCTGCCTATTTCTGATTTAATGAATAATGGAAGAAGGGAGGACACTTCATGGTGGTTTTGTTGTTGTTTTTTTTTTTAAATTGTATAATTTGATCAACCTTGAAATAGATTTTAATAATTATGAAGTCTGAGGCAAGCTCCTGTTGCCCAAATCAGTATCCCACGCCCTGAAAGACAAATAGGTGTGATCCACACTTCCTCAAGCCTGTTGACTGAACCATATATAGAAAATAATGAAGATCCCTTCCATTTGCAAAAAAAAAAAAAAAAAAAAAAAGGGGTATTTTTGTACGGAAATTAGATTCTGAGCACCAGAAGGCAGTTATCAAAAATACCATCTTGCTCAGCTGCTGTAAACTGGCCCAGTTCCTCACCCCCGGCTTAGATCCTCAGGAAACGAAAGGAATACAGTTACTTCTCGCCCTGCTATGGTTCTAACTCAATATATAGCTATGCTGATTATCACCATTTAAATGTGCATGGTTTTGATTGCCTTATCGCCATAGGAAAATAATGCCCCAAGTATGTTAGACAGTTATTTTTGTTACTGAATTCAGAGCCGCTGTAGTGTAGAAGCAGTAGCACCCAAATGATCTCCTCTGCTATAATTATATGTAACAGATGAGAGCCTAGTACTACTTGCTGCAAAAAGGAATTTGTTCAGAAATTGGCTACTTAGTGCTATGAAAACATTCCTTAGCAAAGAGGCGATTTTCTTTTTAAAGGACTGTGTACAGGCTCACTCCAAATTAGCTACATTAAGGTAATCGCAATATTTACCAAGTAAAAACAGTGTATGTTTTGCCTACAGATGCTCTGGGGCATCCTTTTGTGTGGAAATGATGGCTGCAGGACTAGTGACTGTATAGACTCTTTTGTTGTGGTGTAGTTTGTTGTTGTTGGTTTTTTTCCTCAGTTTTGGTCTGGTCTTATTTATAGAGAGGGAGCAGAAGTGCAAAGTTGACTGTGTTCCTTCCTATCGCTTTCAGTGAGGTGGTGCGATGCTGTGAAGCTTTTAATTGGCTTGTAACTTGGGACTCTGCTACATGTGTGTTAACTCCTTTTGCTCGCTGAACCGGTAATAAGCTTCCTAAATTGTTCTGCTCTCTCAATTCTCACAGCTGGCAAGAAGAGCCTGCAGCGCCCGCAGCCTGCCCGCCAGGACCCTGAACCATTCCCCTCTCCCGCTCCCATTTATCAGAGGGAAGTTTTCTTACATCTTTACAAAGCTTTTGTACTCAAGCAAGCCTGTCACTCTCAGTTTCTGAGCATTGCATTGAAGTGGCTGCGGTACCCAAAGACTTCCTTTGAAAAGTGGTGTGTCAAACAGAAATTGTGGTTGTTTCGTCTGTGCAGCATGACAAGATGTTGCTCTTTAAAAGGTGGCAAATAAGTTCTTTAAAGCTTTAAAGCAGAAAGATATGTCTGAGGACTCACAAATGGTAGCTTTACAGAACTAAATGTCTTTGCAGACAAGTAAGTTTGGGGTGAAAAAGGGAAGAAATGTTCCTTAAAGGGGGTTCAGAGACTGTCAAGCCAAAACAGCTTTAGCCAAGGATGAGAAAGTAAGTTGATCTGACAGTATTTCTTAGTTATAAACTTAACTGGTTTGTTATTGTTGAAATATTTCTGAGTTATGTAATATTTTCCATTTATACTATAAATTATTATCAATGATTTTTCTACTAAAAAAATCACTGAACACTTCAGAAAAAATACATATTGGAATTGCTGATTGTATAAGTAGAAACAAGCTGAGAATTCTTCTGTCAGTGGAGGCAATAAGCAAACTGGGGGGGGTCCAATTGAAGATGAGGTTATAGTTCTTGCACTTTAAAAATAAAAAACCGAATAAAAATCTGTCATATGCACCTTTCTACCTCCCACGTAAAACATAAAACCAGATGGAGTTAGAATTCTGAGCAGTGCCAGAAGTTAAGCCAACTTTAGTCATAACAAAAAGGATGCCCAGTACATCATCTGCGTATATCAGACATACCACTGTGGAAGGACTTAATCACACACTTGGATCCTTGAATCCTTTCAGATAAAAACATACTGATGTTGTTATAGTTTGGGTGAGGTCATTGTAAGGATATTCATATATGCCAAATACGTATTCAGATAACTTCTACTTCATGTTAGGGGTGTGTATATGTGTTAAGAACTAATCAGAAGTACTTTGTAAAAACTAACATTCATTCTTTGCTTTAAGGCAGTTTTGGTGTAGTGACATTGCTTTCAAATTTTTCTAACTTCACTTTTACACGTTTCTTGAACCTTAAGCAGTCAAATATCAATGCTTATATGCATTTGAAGTGTAAGGCAAGGCTTGCAGGAAACACCTCGAATTAAATTTCTCTTGTTCTTCTGATTGCCACATTCCCTTTTGCCAAACTATTTCAATTGATCTTGCAGAGATGGTATTAATATTTTCTCTTAATAGCTTTACCTGTTACAGCCACAAGAGAACTATTTATTACAGAGTAATCAACTCGCCATACCACCTTACTGTTCTTTCAAGTATCCTCCTATATACATTTTGATTAAGCTAGGAGTTGAAAGTTTAAAAATGGAAGCATACATTTATTTTAGAATCACATAGAACTTGATTTTATGAAAGTATGATACTGAAATATCGCTGTATAGTTTTTGTATAGGAAATCACCTTGCCAGGAATTTCGGGGCATAAAATTCACCAGATGGTTTCTAAAAGCTCTATGAGATTTAAGATCAGTTTGGGTTTTAATTTTGTAGCTGAATAATAAACACTCAGTGAAGTCTGATGGGGAAGAATCAAGAGGTGGTAACATAGAGATGACAAATAATAATGCAGAGGAGAGATGCGTAGTTTTAAAAGAAAAATCAGAGGAAAGGTGGAAAGCTGGAGTAATTCTTAAACTTTTGGTGGATTTATATCTCATCTCTAAATTTATGCTATTTTTATTGAGTATTATTAAAACAGTACTGGAAGCTGTATATTGACATCTTGATACTGATAAAGAACTGGCCTATAATTTTTTTGTCATTAAATATTTCTGGACTAACTTAGTTCAAAAAAGAAAGAGACCTGTTTTCCCAGTGAATTGTGTACAAAACATATTTCTGATTCTTGTCGGAGAGCACCTAGATAAAGTTCTATAAAATATCAGCTTTGAAATATTTGTATTGTAATAACGTAAAATTCATTTGTTTCATTGATTCTCTTTTTTTCTCCTATTGGAAATAGGAGGAATTCTTACTGTAAGGTATATTGGAGGAAATGATGCTTTATAACCTTGCAACTCTCTTTTAAATAAAATTGACAAAGGTACTGGACTAGTCAGCTACTGTCAGGAAACAAGTGCTCTTTTCTGCTGTGACTTTAAGTCTGTCCTGCCTTAATGATGATTAAAAAAAAAAATGAGCAGTGTGTTTTTCTGTTGCGTTACAACCATGACAAAATAGGAGAGATTTGGTCTTACAATTTGCAGAATTGCCTCAGATTATTTCGATGCAGTTGGCTAGGCAGCTCTCTCATGCTTACAGTACTCCAGAACCCCGCTGCAGGTCTCTGCCTGTAGCTTCAGGAAAGGAACAGCATCCATCTCTCGTTTTTGCCTCTTCCATCCGTGCTGCAGCCTGGCCCTTTGCTTGCCTCTTTCCTCTGCTCTGCCATGAAGAATCAGTCTTTGAGGTCAGATGCTGGCGGCACAAGACACTGGGTTTTGTTCTTCTATTCTTTCTTTTGGAGACCAGACATTTAACCTGGAGAAGAGAAGGATCAGGGAGGACTTCATCACTGTATTCCAGTACTGAAATGGTAGCTACAAAGAGGATGGGGGCTTTCCCTTCAGAAGGAGCCACACGGAGAAAGTAAGAGTCAACGGGTTCAAGTTGCACCAGGAAAGGTTTCATCTTGATAAAGGAAAGAATTTTTTTACAGTGAGAACAGTAATCACTGTTCTGGGAAGCAACCTCCCCAGGAGTCCCCGTCACTGAAGGTTTTCAAGATGGGATTGGACAGGGTGCTAGATAATCTCATCTGGGCTCCCTTTCCCAGAAAAGGCTGGACCAGATGCTCTTTTGAGGTCCCTTCCAGCCTCGGCAGTGCTGCAGTTCTGTGAACCTGCATCCCCTCATACGTACGAGCAAGAGCTCATACAGATTTATGCTGAGACTTCTTAGGAAGCTGTACTTTATTTTTTATTTCAAAACCTTGCTCCTTCAGAGGACAAGCTTTAGAAAGCAACGGGCACATTACCTATTCACAGTATCAAACCCAAAGCTTGAAGTAAGACCTAATGTGTGATTTNTTTTTTTTTTTTTTTTTTTTTTTTTTTTTTTTTTTTGGTAAGGAAAATCTGTATATGGTTTCTTTGTGTGGCCTGGAGCTGCTCTGAGCCAGGAGCACGCACTGCGTGGCTGGCAGGCCAGGCTGGGCTCACTGGAGCAGCCCAGGTGCGGGGTTGCTGCGGCCGGCAAAGCCCATGGAAGTGCCCAAACCACCTTGCCCTGTGAATAGGGTGGCTGGGTGCCAGGGAGAGACTTCACTTCATGGTCCTGAGGAAAGATGCTGGTTTTCTGTCTGAGGGCTTCTCCAGCTCCCCAAAACAGCAAGCACATGTGGGTTTGCTTGCAGCTAGTGCACTGGAGCGTGCCAGCCGCCTCGGACAGCGGGAGAGGGGCTAGTGGCACTCGCCCTGTTGGAGAAGCCGGGTGAGCCCCCGCGGCACCATGCAAGTTTGCAAACCGGAGGAGAAGATGCAGTGGCGGTTGGGCGCAGGGCAGGTGTGCTGGAAGCTGCAGGGCTGCAGGCATGAGGCATGTCGGATGGACGTGGCAGAAAGCTTTTTTTGTTTGAGGCCTAAGGCTTTGAGGGGAGGGAAGAGCTCATACGGATTTATGCGGAGATGTGGGAAGGTATGGGGCATGCCAGAGAAGGGGCATATGTGCATAGGCAGGGTGCGTTTTTGGTGGAAGTTAAATTATTTCAAAAAAGAAGTGGAAGAGAGGAAGAGGACTCCTTTATCCACTCCTTATTCTCTTTTTAATTAAGAGTGAGGAAAACTACATGAAGTGAGGAGAAACAGTAGAGCTCAGGGTCTCTACTGTACTTTCTACAGCCAAATTCCATGAAGGTAGAAACAGGTAATAATCTAATACATTGGAGTGTCATCTCAGTAGCATTGTATATATGCCCATATTTCTCAGGTGTATATAAATACAACTTGTTTTCTTTGCAAAATAAAATCTAAAAAATAAACACTAGGTAACACCGCCACTGAAGCTTAGCGTGTGTATTGTTCTTTACACCACAAAATTCTTAACGTGGCTGTAACGTGCTCAGCGCTGCCCATTTGGGCAAATCCCACTCCTGTGGGGAATGCTGCTTGGGCACTGCTGTGCTGGGGAAGGAGGTTTGGGGTGGTCATTCCTGGTCTGCCTGGCAAGTGGAGGTTGTGGCAATGTTTTTTTTTCTGTTGATCTTTCAGATAAGCTTGTAAATTGGTGGGCGTCTTGGCTTGGAAATAGTGTTAAGAGCAGGAAAGTTAAATAAGCCTGCTGTGCGATCTCCAGTGAATAAACAAACACAAGAGGTGTTTTAAAAGATAAATGTTCACACAGCACTACTATTTATCACTTTGCTTGTGGAAACTGAACGCATTTCTATATAATTTTTTTTTCAATTTTTGTCCTCCCCCCTTCTACCATATATATATATATATGGGAGGGGAATAGATCTATCTACACGTGCATTAAAAAAAAAAAATCTTTTCCTTAATCTTATTGTTTACTCTTAATCCCATAAATCAATATAAAATGACTGAGACAAAAAAATAATGTAAGAGCTAATCCAGTCTTTGGCTGTTCATGTAATAGATAACACTTCCAGCTGAACTCTTTGCCAGCAAGAAAAGTAATCTTGAAATAATGATGTGGTCATTGTGTAAAGTATATATATTTTTGCCTAGAAAGACAGCATTTACAGAGCACTAATCACTGATCTTTTTGTAGACGTTAGCTTTGTATTGATCATGGTAATTGACCTATTAATTTTTTCATAGAGTTAAAAGATGGAAAGTGCGTAGAAAAAGCTTGCATCCACTTCTAGTGAGAGGTAGGAAGCTCAATTGCTGGTAGCATTAGCTGGAGGTGTCTTTGTCAAAAGTAATTTTGATAGTGGAACTGAATGGCCTATATACATACACTTTTTCTGAGGGGGGGAATATGATCTCTTCAAATAGTGTTTAGGAATGTTGTCTTTGAGATTATCATGACGTAAGTAGTTGTTAAAAACATCTTTGAGAGCTCGTCTTCAACATGGAGAAGGGAATCATGGTGGCTTTAGTTTGGCAGTGGCTGTTATGAGCAGGACTTCTTAGGAAGCTGTACTTTACTTTTTATTTCAAAAAAACCCTACAGAATGTTTTCTGAAAATAACTTTTAGCACTAGCTATAGTATTACAGTTGAAAAGAAGAATGATATTATTTCCCTGCTGTTGTTTTTCTCAGCTGCGCTATGCGGGATATTGTTTCCCATCTGGCTAGATCTACGTAGTATTAATAATTGGAGTTGTTTGCAGAGCAGGCTAATTTCATTTTCATCTTGAATAATTCCTATTTTCAAACTGAAACTTTTGAAATTTCCTCCTGGGTCTACCTTTATCAACTTCAGAACTTGCTGCAGTTGTGTTGTGGGTATGTATGGGGTGGTCTTGGTTTGGTTATTTTTTTTTTTAAATATGTGTACCTTCTTTAACTGGGGCTTTGATAGACACATTACATGGGACTTTTTGAGCTGCTGCAGGTTTTAATAGGCAAGTAGTGCTGATCTTTTCAGCTTCAGCATGTTTGAGACACCCTTCCTTCTAAGACTTGCTTTTTGAGGTGGCAAAATAAAAATACTTCTATTTCAGCACTCAAACCCTGGTGACTTTCGTTCATACTCCAGCCTTTAGCCTGGGGAAATGTTCATGAGCAGTACGTCCTAAAACTTAGGAAGAAGAAGAGAGGTTAATACAAGGAGGTGGGGCAGGAGGGAACCCAAAACATTGCTGTGTAGATATCTAATGTTTTCTTTCCCCTGGCGTTGTCTTTGATCGCTTCTCGCTGGTTATGCAGGGGTGGCTGCTGGTTTCTTGGAGTGTGCGTTGTGGAGCACAAGAGCTTTTCCTTCCCTTCTGTTCGGAGCTGGTAGAGGCTGTGCAGCGAGCAAATGGATGGCTTGCTGGCTTCTGATTACTTCCGCACTAGCAGCCATTTCTGCATGTTAACCAAATCATTTATTATGAACATCTTTTATGTATAAAGTATTTGGCCCAGCATGATCATAGGCTTGGGTAGTGGGCATGTATGGCTTATTAAGATAGAAACAGAAGAATGTAATAATACTAGTTTTGAACACTTTTAATTTTCATCAAAAGCAGTTCACACTTTATAAGCCTCTAAAAAAAAAAAAGGAAAAGTAAGTATCACTACAAAGCATGTTTTGTTGTGATCTGATTCACATTAAAGTTGAGTTTGAGGAGATGTCTGTGTTTAAAAATGTCTGAAACCTGGTATGCTATTTGCTATTGACATAGCTATTACTTTACTCAGTTGTCATCTAGTGGATGGACTAGTAGGATAACACCCTATTGCTGGGGTTTTGTTTTGTTGTTGTTGTTGTTTTGTGCGGTGAAAAATCATCTTGTTTGATGTCAGTTATTGATTCCTGGAAGCCAGAAGTGGAAAAGAGCGTGCAGGTTTTTGTTGCAGTAAAAGGGATGAGAAATAAAAAGGAGCCCAGGAGAAGGGCTGTGTTTACTGGTCCTCCTCCTTTACAGGGCCATTCAGCTACACTGTGCAGCCTGTGCCCTTGATGTTCAATGCAGTAGCTTCTGGACTGCAGGTAACAGAGTTGAGCACTTTAAAGGTTCTCCCATGTGAAACAAAGGATTAATTCAGAGTCTTGTGTGTTGGAAATAGTGTGGTGTGTTGCCCTTTCCCCCTAGCACCGTCCTTCAGGGACAGACAGGTCAAGGTAATTTCAGTGTTTACCCAAAACTCTTGGTTGCTGTCCATTAGAACTGTTAACTTTGTGGGTGATCAGGGTGCTTTGACCTTGGCTTCTTTGGGGACTACTGAGGTCTTCAGGTAGCTTGGTTTTTGTTTTGCTTGCAAATTCCTTTGGATTCACCCTTTCTGTCGTCCTGTGTCTGTGCAGTTTGTAACCAGGATAAATTCTTAATTAAAGGTTTTCCAAGTAATGTTTAATACCTTTAGCAATTATTTACTGCTTGTAATTTAGTTTATATTGCATGATTCATGGGACATTATTTCAATCGGTCCTACGAAACTTATCTTCTGCTACGGCCCAGTCACTTCTAAGGTAGAACATAGCTTCTTCTCTTTCTCTGGTCATAGCAGTAGGATGTGTTTATATATGTGGTAGATCCTAAGTAACTATGTTGCAAACCAAAAGAAAGGCGATCAAAATACAGTCTAACTTGAATCTACAAATTTTACTAAATTGGTAGATTGCTGGAAGAAAAAAAAATAATCCATTGATAATTTTAAGGTATTTTTATGATTGTGTTGCACAATTATGTCAGTTTACACCTGTGGTATAGCTGAGAAGATACTTTTTTTAAAATAAAAACTTCTTTAGTTTTGTAGGATCCAGAATAGGAATTATTTTAAATAATTGAAGATGTTCTTGGAATGAGGAAAGTTTTGTATCTCTCTGTACTGTGTAGCTGTACTTAAGTTCTGTCAGCATGTGCGAGATGGGTGGTCTGGTTGTCTCAGTAGAGCCCCCAGTGAGATACTAAGGGCAAACATAAGGAATGAATTGTAAATAGATACTCAGCTATGGAATTACTGTACAGCAAGTTTTATTGGTAAAAATGTCATAACTGATGACTATATAAAACTAGATCTTTCTGTCTTACTGGTTTTGTGGCATGAAAAGAAAAATAATCAAGTAGGAAAGAACACAGTTTGGGATTTAGTGTTGACTTTGGGGTGGGGAAAGATGATGACACACAAGTTGTTATAAGAATTAAAACAGGATTATTTTGCCATCTTTTTTGGTGCAAAGTGAATGCTAAGTTATAAAATTTTGACTGTAAACACCTACATTCTGGTGCCAAATAAAGCTATGTTTGTTCTCTTTGCAGGATCAGTCAGGTTACATTTCCTGCCAATACATTGTTTTATTAAAACCACAATTGCGACACATCAGAAAAGGGGGAGAGAGAGGAACAATGAACAAGAGAAAATTAAAAAGTAAATTTTAAATAGAAAATACCACCTAACCCATGTACAGGCTAATTGTAGACTTACAAAGTCTAAACACACATTATTAGAAATTAAGCTAACTGGTGTTCATCTTCCAAAATGTACAATTACATCATATTATAAGTAGATCATTTAATTGTGAAATCATTATTCAAGTGTTTTCAAAATCAATTAGAACAAAGTATTGCTTGCCAGGCGTATGTGACCTTCAATTTCTCACATTCACCCTGTGTTTATCTTTATTGAAGAGCTTTCTTTTTATCCCCATGTACACATTCTTATCACGTGTTACTAGACTATGTCATAGCACTAAAATCTGTATGCCAAAAAAAGTCTGGCTGCGTGATTAGATTTGGTGTATACAGTGTGGCATCTCCCATGGGAGAAGACTGTGAGTGTGAATTCAGCAATCATCGTCAACCTTAGTAACTTTATGCTACTGTTCACTAGTGCAAATAATTATCTTTGTTTCCATTTAGATCTTGTTATATTGCATGCCAATAATTTCTTCAAGCTCATCTGTTATCATCCATTTTTTAGCTGAACAGTGGAGTTTTGGTAAGCTGCAAGCGTTCACAGTTTTTCATTCTGCTTTTTGTAAGTAGCCTGAAAGAAATTACCAGTGAAAATTACTCTTCCCTTATCATTGGTCAGTTTATCTTGGCAGTTTAAGCTTTTTTTGAAGTGCTCGTTTTATATGTTGTCTCTGCCTTTCTTCAAACCTGTCAGTTTAAATGTTGGGCAATTAACTAGATGCTCTGAAAATCAGTACAGTGTAGCATCATATGGTTGTTTCCTGAAACACTTCAACTGTGTGTTTAAATGTGTGGGTTTTGGCTAGTCTTTGTCCTCTCATTTTTTCGGTTGCCTTTATTCTATATGAGTTATTCAGAAAATAATGTGCAGAAGAGTTGTCAGTTTTTCTCTGAACCAGTAGGTCCTTAAAAAAAGCGTGAAGATTTCTGTATTTGTTGTTTTTAGCAACTTCCATAATTTTCGATGGATTTTCTTAAGCTATGAGTTTTCTTTTTTCCTAAGGCCATCCTGTTGTAAGTAGCTGGGGCCTTGAAGATAGAAAACTCTGAATGATGTAGGGTCACCATACACTGAATATGCTGTATTTCTCGAGGCATGCAAATGAATAAGGACTTTGAGATGGGTTTTAAGTGTCTGGCTACAATTTCAAGAATTCAGTTGTCTGTATTTCTTTAGAAGGAAACGAAGCATAGAAGATCGTACCTATCTGTGTCCATCCTTCTTTCTTCTTACCAATAATTAGCTGTAGAAGCCCTCAGCCAACTTCAACCAAATTTGTCAGAAATTACAGTCTAAAGGATATTCCTAAATATCCTAACTAAATATTCCTGCAAAGATGGTGGTGCCACAGAATGCAGTAAGAGCACAACCCATGATACATGCCAAAAAATTCACCACTCTAAGGAGGGAGTTGATTGTAAATGCCCCGACATCAAGAACATTTCAATAGAAACTTGCATCTTGATAGACACAAGGGAATTTGGTGTCTAGGCACAGCCCAGTAAGAAATGAGGTTTATAAGTGCCCCGTAGAGTTTTTTTCCAAGTGGCTTGTTTAAAGAATTTGAGTTACCAGGAAAATAAGATTCTGTGGGCCAGATTTCCAGCTCTGCCCTTACATACAAATGAGAAGAGAAACTGGCCATGCAAAGTGCGACAGATTCAGGTGCGAGAACTAGCAGCATTTTCGTTGCATTCCCAGAGTTGTATACAGAGGCGTAAAGACTAAAATAATAAACAAATTTTGCCTTTGAGCCAAACAAGTAGCTTGTGATGGAATACAATATTGCGATGGAAGAATCATACAAACCTTTTAATAGAGATTTGTAATTTTGGACAAATAAAAAACTTTTTTTTTTTGTTGAAACATTTTAAATTAATTTCTTCTGGTTTTGCGTAGTGTTTTATAAAGTGTCTGGATGCTGTTGAATTACTAACTTTAGCACTTACTTACGTGCCGGTGTTGGACTTTGTTCTGAATCAAGTTGGTCTTTTCCAGATGGTTGAAGGTTCAACAGAAAATACCCCAAGAAATGTCATTCTTTAAATATTTGTATTTTCTTAAAAAGTAATGGTTTGGGCCAGTGTCTCTGGTGCCTGAAATGAATTCAGGTAACAGTCAAAAGACAATGCCATACCTGTAGAGCATAAGTGCAAGTGCCTGCGTGTGTCTAAAGACGGTAAAATGATTGTGCCAAGGGAAATGCCAGCTGAGTCCCTGTAGTCCTCCCTTGGGGCCAGCAGTGCCTGCCACACACGCTCCTGCGCTGGCCGTCCCCTGAGCTAGGGCAGAGGCATTCTTGTCATGGCAGTGAACATCTCATGTTATTGACTTAAATGCTTCTCTCAACTCCGTTCTCTTTGGGCCATGAAGGTCACAAAAGAGGATGGGAGATACCTGTGCAAACTGGAGGCTCCCTTCATCCTCTGTACTTTTTGCTACACATACTGCCAAAGTTTAGATGAACATTGACAGAAAATCCTGAATATGGGACCCAATCTCTGTGCTAAGCACTACTTACTGAAAGCTTAGTGACCCACTATGTTTTAATTGGCTTTTTTCTGTTGGCATAAGTGTGTTGTGAATCCTGGATTCAGTGTGTGTGTTCATCTTTGCATATCATTTAAACACTTTGCATACAGCTTAGTCACTTTGTACAGGTAGATTTCACTTCTGTTTTATCTTTTTTTTTTTTTTTTCAGGGTAAGAATTTGGCGCTTTCACAAAGATTTACAAAAATATGTAAAACTAAAACTTCCTTTTTTTGAGACTTGAAAAATCAGTGGATGCACAATCCACTCATCTCTCCTATATAGAAAAGTTTTGGTTTGGTAAAATATCTTATTTATTCTGCAGGTTAAGAGCTTCACGTAATGTGATTTGTGTTCTGAATTTGCATAAACAAATAAGATAATTTCTAGCGGGAGCTCAGTGTATAATCCTCTGAAAAATTACAGATTAAACATGGATTATAATAATCCTATGATTCTATGATTCTATGATTCTAATGTTAAAAAGTTAATTGTACTGTCTACAAAAAAAAAGTAGGCACATTGTGGAAATAAAGGGCATTCTGGCAACGCTGCGTGTCTCTGTAAACATTGGTAGACGCCAAATACATTTTCTTCATTCTCTTAATATACCTTTTCTACAACTCGGAACAAATCTCAAAGCACAGATATCTCTATTGCAGTTTCTATTAAATTAGACTTGAAATGAAAAAAATGTTAGTAAAAGGACTCTGCAGAGCCATCCCTGTACATACAAGTATAATAGATTGTTTAAGGTCAACGCTACACTGTACAAATCGCCACCTCTGAAATGCACATTCACCAAGCCTCTGTCTCCCCAGTGTGAGCCCTTTATTTGTAGGTAGTAACCTTGTTTAATCATTTCTTCAGTGATTATCCTTAAATTTTTTTAATGACAGTTAATGAGAATATACTGACAAATCTGTGTCATTTTTATTCGAGGCTCCAGAAGAATGCTTTCTGGCTGAAATTGGTTTAGAAGCAAGGTTTAGTTTTGCCATGTCATGCTTTTGTACGGATACTTTGACATACAGGTTAATTAAGAGTTTGATTATAGGACTTTTTTTTTTTTTTTTTTAATCCTTACTAATTGTCCCATCTGGAAGCAGTCGCTTTCCTGCGGAGGCCAATGGCCGTCTGCTTTGCCCTCCAGCCCTGCAGGCAGAGACTGTACAGGAAGGCAGGGTGCACGGAGACTGCCGGGGCTTCCCCCGAAACACCATCCTGTGACCCCCGGGTTACCTGAAATTGGAGATTTGCAGCTGCTCTGTACCAGTGCAGTGAAAGTTTCTTTTTGGATAAAAGGAGCTCTGGCAGCAGAATAATGGATGTAAGCAGCGCGCATCAGCGCCTTGAGCTGAGCAGCTTGACACATGCTTTAGGCTACTGCCAGGGTGGGAAAATCGTCCCAACTTTCCTCTTCGCTGCGAAGCAGGATTTTAACAAGGAGTCCTGGTTGCTGGCATGGTGAGCTTGCAGGGAGGTCTGGCTTGCAGGTGGAGGCAGCACGAGTGCCCGCTGCTGAGGGGAGTATTACTCTGGTGGCAAGGCACTAAGAGCCTGAGGATGAAGATGGGAGCTCTGCCCAGTACGCTCTATCTTTTCTGGGAGCTCATGTTGGGTAAGCTGTCTGTTTTCTCCAGATGACCATCTTTGCAAATACAGGCTCCTGCACCCCTTGGTTTTAAATTACAGCACTGGAAGTTGCTGCAAAGGTTTGAGTAAGTGTTCATCATTTTCAGCAAAAAAAAAATCACAGTAAAACGAGAGGAATGGTGCACCTGAGGTGCAGGTCATCTCCTTGCCCACGTGGGGGCTGTGCAAGACTGCAGTGACTTGTAAAGACTTCCACCAAAGCTCATTCTACCTGGATCTGGAAAAGCAGTTCTGTGCTCTCCCTTCACTTTTGATGTCTTCATGCACCTCAGCTACCATTTGGGAGTGCAATGCAGCAGGGAAAATTGTAAACCCACCAAAGCGTAAGATCACTATTGAGTGCCATACACCAGCAAAGCCAATTAACTTGAATAGGAAGTGGGTTTTAATGTGCATTTGGGGATTACAAACTAGCTGGAGGTGGGAGAAATGGATACTTAACAGTTTCCATCTCATTTGCTGATGCTAAAAATAGCTGAATCTCTCAGTGAAATGCTAGTTTTCACTGAGCTCTGGTTATCTAATACCTAATAATAAATGTATAACATCTGCAAATGTTGATACATAAATGCGTATTGCAAGTCCAGAAACACTTTTAATGAGGAATTGAAGTGTGCTAGACTATGCTATAGAAGCAAAGCTTTTGTTTCTCATTAATTTTGGTGACGAAAGTTGTTGGAAAGATACTGAATTTCTTTCATTTCGTTGTGTGTGTTCCTAAAATGAGGTTGTTCAGGTTGAATTCACTGATGTGGAGGAACAAATATATCTGATCCTAAAACATTTCCCTTATATAACTTGAGCAAAATAACTGACTCCAGGCTTACTGTCTTACAGTGAGGCTTTTTCTTGAAAAGGTCATAAGATGCAGTGAAGTAGGCAAGCTGTGTTTACAGTATTTATTGATGCTCTCCTTCCAACAAATGTGTTTTCCATTTATTGTGATAGTACGTGAGTGATAGGACTTATTTTCAGACTTGCATGGGGCATGCAAGAGCTTCCTGATACTTAAAAGATATTTCCATCTTTTCTGTTTTAACAAAGTAGCTCTGCTGAAGTCAGTGAAACCAGTCTGTGCAAGTTAGGAAATGCATAAATCCTAAATACATGTTGGGACAATTCCTAATTCAGGAGATAGGCAGTGGGCGAAAGAAAGAAGAAAAAATTTCTGTAGTAAAAAAAAAAATAAATTGTTTTGTTTGTAGCGTTTATAGCTTTGGGGCTTGGGGGTTTGCTTATTGTTTTTAGTATATAAATTCCAGCTAGTGCCAGCAATTACTCCTTGGCAAACCCTACTTCATTTAGTTTCAAAGTGTTAATTGTGAGTTAAAAGCAGTATTTGGTTTTGTTCCTTTTTTTTTTTTCATCCATTCCAGAATGCACAGTCTTTCCTGCTAGAAAGTTGCTGATTTGATTTCTCACCCCCTCCCCCCCGCACACGGTTTTAAGATTATTTAATTGCTCAGGGAGCAAGTTTGAAAAGGGTGGTTTTCCTTAGACACAGTGTGTTTGTGTAGGATGAATCCATTACCAAGATAGTGTCATGAATGCATGAATTCCTTTTGGATTAAGCTCTTCTCTTGTTCCACTCCTCAGTATAAATCTTGTGTAGTTAGGTATCTGAAGGGGGAAAGGGCTATGTTACTATTTTTGGTTAATATTCTTGGGGGCTTTTTCTCATAACATTAAGTTGTGACCGGATCTATTTTAAAAACCATAATTTTCCTACATCTTAATAAGTGCATCTTCAAATGTGATTATGTGCCTTTTACACTGAGAATTCCTAGGTTTGCTAGAAAAATTATTTCTGTAAAGCAAGGTTGGGGGTAACTTATAAAAAAAACCCACCACTGTATCCCCTTAAAAAGCCCTGCTTTAGACTATTAATTGTTAAGTCTTAAAAATCATTCGTAGTTGTGCAATGTTGTTGTGCAACGTCCTTTTTTAATAAAAGAGCTCTGTAAATTGTCCATAAACTTAAATCGCACTGCAAATGTGTAACTCAAATCAATTGCAATTAGGAAAATGACTAGACGTTTTAGTAATAACAGTTACAAATAAATGAGAATTTTCAG
>VYZM01019492.1:145969-186689 GCA_013398915.1 Dromas ardeola | reverse complement strand
GTGTGTAGAGTGACAAGTACAAAGATTTTCTTCCTTCCTCTCTGCCTTATTGGTTGCCCTTTAAATCTTCCTTAAGTCTTTTGTCCTTGCTTTTTAACACAGCAGAAGGCAGTGCATATTTGTGAACAGGTTATATAAATCTCTCTAGAAAATATCATTGTTGCATCTGTAAGAATTTGAGATGAATGGCTCTGTGGTGACCTGTTGGCTTCCTACACCAGAGCATCCTCTGCTTGACTGTTTCGCATGCAAAGGACTCCTCCAAGAGGAGGTGGCTACGGTTCGATTTATTTTGCTTACTGTTTCCCCTCCACAGTGCCAGATAAGAGGTCATGGTTTTAAAGTCTGTGTTGATGGGAATGGAGCTGTTCTGGCAGAGTTCTCCGGGATAGCTGGAGCTTGTTGCAGAGCACAGCAGAAGTGTGTCCAGTTCCTCAGACAGGAACCGAATAAATGTGTCTGAAAATTGTCCTGTCTATATTGACTGCACCTTTCTAATCTGTGGAGGTCTTCAGTAGCACTGCCCTTCCCTCCGTATTACTTTTAAAGCTGCCCACTTCCTTTAGTAAAAGCAGTCCCTGAGCCTTGAGGAAAGCAGCATGTTGTTGTTCAACAGAAACTATTAGAGAGTTGCTTTTAATAGTAAGTAGCCAGTGGCTTTGGAACTGAATAAAAGCAAAGCTAGTCCTCATTTAGTTAAAATATTTTTTTCCCTTTCCATATCTTGAGCTTCCATGTGACTTGGAAATACCTTGCCAATTTGGGAAGTCTCTGTAGAAACTGTGTTCTTCTACTGCTCCTGTATTCCGTAAGACAATATGAACATCCCTTGTATGGGCCATGTCAAAGATGCTTGTGCGATTAAGAACAATCTAGTCAAAGATCCATTTTTAATGAAACCATCAGATTTTGTTAAAAAGAAAATTGATAGAATTAGTACTGATCATACCAATACACTAATGTTTAAATTAACTGCTACTGGTAGACAGCATCAAATCTAATCCAGCACTCAGACTTGACAGACTGGTGTAACAACTGCTAAATGGAAGAGAATACCCTGCAGCCTTGGAGAGATTGTTTTGGTGCCCGTGCACTATTTGTTACATTTGTAAAAAGTATGCACTTAAACACAAGAGAACAGAAAAACTCTTGAGATGTTATAGTGTTAATTACTTATTATATTATAATTCAAAGTTAATTACTTTTTGAATTGTAATTTATGAAAATAATAACCGCTTTCCAAACATCTTTTAGCAATTCATGTACTGAGTGGAATTCGGTTGCAAAAGTAATAGAAAAATTTTGCTACAAACTGTTTGAGATTGCTACGCAAGCAGTCTCTCAATTTGCTGTGCGGTTGACACGAGGAGAAGAGTTTAGTCCTCACTACAACAGCGACCATCCTCTGCTCCCCCTTGCCATTACTTCCTGCTGCAACTCCCCATGTACCTTAACACAGAGCCTTCATTTGTCCCATGTTGTTCTTTGCACAAACCCTTAAATTCTCCCTTTCTACACACCCATAATTGTAATCAGTTGAGAGTAGAAATGAATTCTATTCACAAGCGTAGTTAAATTTAAAAATACTGTATTGCTTTTTAATGCGTTCCTTGGATAGAAAATAACAGAGCTCTTTTGTTGCGATGTGGAAGAGCCGCTCAAAAGATGAAGCTGCCTGATAATATCAGGAAACAGTGAGCTACTTACAGTGCTGAGGAATACATAAAGTGAAGAGGAAGAGGGTTTTGGGGGCGTTTAGGTGTTTGTATTGTACGTATAAGGCAGATTGTTTTAGAATTGTTCGCACAAAATATTTTAAGTCATAGTACTGGTAAAATGATTTTTTTTTCCTTGTTTCCGCATCTGTGTCATCTTTTACATTTTAAAAAAAATGGAAGGTGCTTCAGTCAATCAACTTGTATTCTCACTATTGGTTTGTGTGTTTGTTTGGTTTTGGTTTGTTTTAATTCAGACAGTGCAAATGTTTGTGCTGTTGCTTAGCGTGTAGAAAACCTGGATGAATAACTATGGATTTTGGAAAGTAGCACGTATATCTTAGATACTAGCAGTAGATGGCTCTCTTTTTATGATTTTACTCATTCTTAATTTAACATAGATGCAAAGCTTGTACATTATATTTTTTTGTGAAAGCTCACTATATCTTTAGTGCAGAGATTATTTCCTCTATAGCTGTTAGAGTTCCCAAATGAGGATCACAGGGATAGTTTGATATGTTTTTAAGAAGGTACTTCATCTATAACATAGAAAGGAAGGTTTTTTTGCATTGTTTGCTAATGGTGTGCTTTGTCTTGTTCAGTTTTCGTCGCAGACTGAATTATTAATGTATGAGTTGTTTATGCTGTACTTCCATGTGTCTTACCATTTTCTTTGGCTTTTTAGTTTTGTTCTGGCTTAAAATGTTTTTTTTTTTTAAATAACTATTCTTTCTTTATGAAAAATGGCTTTTGTATTGTTCTTTATCTAAGCTATATCTGTAGGGCTTCATGCGGTTTAATAATTATGTTCTATAGTGCTTTAATGAAAGGCTCTTTGCAAATGAAAATGAATGATCCTCTCCACATCATGTAATTGAAGATTTCAACCTCAGATTGTAGGTAGCATGTGCTTTCAAATATGTATGAAAAGTCATTTGATTTCTTTAATCTATTTCATCATGCATTTTATTCTTAAAATAGCACTTTCACAGTAGGTGGTATAAGTGTATTCTGTGGTTTGCAAATTAGAGAATTTCTGGTCCTTGCTCCAAGCAGCATTAAAAAAAAACCCAACAAACAAGCAAACATAAATCACCCAGATAATTGAAACTTGACTGCTTTCATCTTATCTTTTTTTATTAATGTATAGCAATATTCATTAGATATGGAAAGAAAGATTCTGTATAAGCATATGCTTTAATAAGAAAGAAATGGGAGGGTCATTTTCCTTTGTAAAGAGTGTGGGTAGAAAGGTATATTGGGGCAAGATGCAGAGTAGAAGAAAGTAATTAAAAGAAGCAGACTGCAGAGAAGAACTGGTGATGAAATAGGAAGTGAGGTTTGAAAAGAGTAAGTACAGAAAAGGGACTCAAAACAGAATTAAATTACTGTTGAGAGGTGGGAGGTTAAAGGCAAAAAGCATGAACTTGAAATGCAAAGCCAGCACGCGCAGGTTTTAAACGTGAAATCGAGTAGTGACAACATCATCGAGTAGTAAGGGTCGAAAGAAACTGTGGCAAAGTAAATCAAAGGGGAGCGACTTTGGATTCCAGAGACTGGAAGGTTGCTTTCTTTTCTCGCCCAAAGTATAGAAAGAAGTGAAAGGGTATGCAAAACTGTGGGGCTTTTCTGTGCTGTTGCAGAGGAGGCTGTGCTTGAGCTTTGTGATGCTTCGTGTGTTTGCTCTGTAGGGAGAAAAAGGAGGAGGAAAGAGGCAAAGAGAGCATTTGCTTGCCTGCCTGGACACTGATGGCACTGACTAGACAGAAGGGCGGGGGGGGGAAGGGGAGGAAGCAGCTGCCTGCCTTCAGTGGTCTTTGAATGATGTTATCTGATAGGCCGGGAGCTCAAGACATAGAAGGGAGACAAAACTGAAGTGAGAGCTCAAAATACATGACCGAAAGATCATCTTCCTGGAGGTGGCAGGAGAAATTGTAACAGCAAGGTGGGTCGCCTGGCTGAAAGCTAACAGGGACAGGAGAGCTGAGAATGATAGAAAGCATATGTGAGAATTGCCTTTTTTTCACTCTTTGTATAGAGGGTAATATAATGGAATTCTTTATGGTACGAGTGATTTGTAATAAAATTAAGAGAGCTTAAAGACAGAAGATAGTGCTTGATGTTGAAATTGATGGGTAATTGGTAGCAGGGTTGGAGGAGGCAGAAAAAATGAGGTCAGAATAAATTACTGGAAGTCATGGTAGTAGAAGAGAGTCTTCAAAGACGTGGAAAAGCTAAAAGTATATTGCAGATAACCCAAAAATGATGACAGGGCATCCGGCATTGTAGAAAGCCAGTGACCATAGACAGAGTCTCAGGAAGTTAACACGACGTTTACAGATACGTGCATAAAGTTCAAGGCATGGTAGTTATTGCTGAAGGACCTCCATCAGAGACAACAGGCTCACCATTAGTGCAGAGATGACAGGAGACATGCTTGAACAAAGACTGAAATTTTGTGGTAAAATATCTCAGGAAAAGAGGAATAGGAAACCTGGACTGAAGTCATGAATCGGTGAGAGAAAGTAATCTGTCCAAGAGATGCAGGAGAGGTTTTCCACACAGCTGATGTGAGCTACCAAAAGGTGTTGGAGACAAAGCAGGGGATTGATAGAAATTGAAGGGGATGTGATATAATCCCAGAAACCTGCGGGATTGAGAGTTTTAAGTGGATAGAGTAGGAGTTTTATAGTAGACCAGAAGGATGTAGCAAAGGCAGTAAGTAATAAGAACAAAAATACTAAGAGGGGGCTTAAAACCATTGGGGCAGGAGTTGGAGGCAGCAAGGGTGGACTCATCTTTCACAGCAGGGTTGAGCTGTTGAAATGAGAGGGTGAAAGAGGTTGCCAGATGCGAATGAGGTACTGGGAGGAGGAAAGAAAGAGGGTGGCAGGTGATGGAATGGTGGGTGGGGAAGAACCAGCTTTTATCTGCTTGAAAGGAGGAAAAGAAAAAGTGCGGAGCTCATTGCCACAACAATAAACCACTGAGAAACTAGCAGAGGGAGGAGGTGGGAACAAAACGGAGTGGAGGTCTTTGAGTGAGAGTTAGGAGATGGTGGAGGGGGAATAAGGGGACCGTATGTAGCTGTAAATTAAAGCTAGAGCAGGATTTGGGGAGGGAAAGAAATCTCCTTCTTGTTCTTCCCCATCTGAAAATCTGAACTCATCAAGCTGTGGAGAAGAATATGGGCGTGGAGGGAAAAAAAATAATCTCGGAACAGCACAATCAGGGCATGCACTAAAAAAATACACAGGGGAAAAAAAATAAATCAGGAGCTCTTAAATGCCTAGGCTGTAAAGAACACAGTGGAAGAAAGGAGGGAGTTTTTGTAAAAATAAATAAATAAAGTGAGCATCCTGCAAAGTAACCTACTTTGGGTTTGAAGTGATCATTTATCTGCGTGGCTAGGAGGAGCCACTGGCATTGCAGCAATTTAGCTGTGCTCAGAAAGGGATGGAAAAAAAATCCTGAGGTCTGCATAGACAAGAAGGAGTTAATGCTTGTCGAGCATTATTCTTACACAAATTAAGTCCAGAGCACAGCAGCAGCCTCACCAGCAGGAGCAGATGCTAGGCAGTGATGCAACCTGTGTTATTTACTTAGGCCTCTGTAGTGACCTCAGTGGCTTGCAGACAAAGGATACACATATCTGGAGGTAGGTAGCATGCTGATACCTTCTTTATTCAGTCCTTTTTCTTTTCTTGCAAACAAGCTCCTGCCATCACCTTGCGTGGAGCAACAGGGGAACTGTGTGTTTTTAGCATGGTTTCAGAAGGAGGAAAAAAAAAAAACAACCACAAAAAAAACAACCAAAACCCCAAAGAACTGATTCAGATCTGCTTTCTGGTTTTGTATCAATGAAATCAGGAACGTTTAGAAGCCATGATGCGTCGGTCCCTTGAACGCAGCCAGCAGCTGGAACAGAAGCAGAAGCGATGGTCGTGGGGAGGAGCACTGGCTGCGGGCTCAGGAGGGAGAGATGGTAAGTGAAACAGGCTGCCTGCATTGCAGATCTTGAAGTGCAAAATGCATGAGGTTGTGGAGATAGTGAGGATGATGCATTTTATAGTTAGGGTGGTACTGTAGGAGCTACTGCCTTGGGGTGTGAATAAATGCTTTGTAATTGCTTGCCAAGCTTCCTCTCTCTAATACCTTCTGGGGAGAAAGGTCACTCCTAACTTTAGGAATGCAGATCGTTTTAATAGAGTAACCAGAATCTGTTGGGAGGATGCTAAATGCTGAAATTAAAATACATGCTCACTCTCCCTTATTCTCTTCCCCCCGCATTGTCTTCCCACGCACACAGTTAGCAAATTTAATATTCACCAAAGGACTGAGTGCTGTCTAAGCCTTGCAAAAAAAGACGATCTGTTTTTGTTTGGTACTTCTAAAAACCTGACGGGAATTTCTAGATGACTATGCAGCATGTGCAGTTTAAAATAGTTTGGTTTTTTCCCCACATACTTTTTGTTGCTGCTCTTTTTGATTTGGCTTCAGAACAAATTCTTTTTATTACATAATTAGTCATGTACTGCTTTTGTATTTCAAAAAGATGCATGGTTTTTGTTGTAGATCGTATAATTTATATAAATTTGTCAGGTTTGAATAAACCGTTGTTATGGGGAAACATATCCATGTTTGGGTGATGATGAAATACGACAGTTATTCTCTTTCAGAAAATGTGTAAATATACTTAACTCTAAAAAGGCAAACTGTTCCACATCATAGTTTTCACGGTACACCATCAAAAAAGCCAGGAAAATAAATACATATGGTAACAAAAGAAGTCTCTTATTCTTTGAGAAAGAAAACAGTTTGTCTTTGTGATGCAGTTTATGCTTAATTCCACCTCCCCCAACTTGCGCAGTAATTTCTTTCACCTCTTTTTGCTCTGATTTCTCTGCTGTGTAGGTGAATCAGAAAATACCCCACCCCCTGTTCTAGGTTTAGCTGCCAACACCCTTACTCCAGACCCTGTGACCTCTACTGCTCCTGCTGATTCCTTCAATGGTATTTCAGAGAATCATAGTACCATCATGTCTCGTTTATAACTGTTCTAATCACTATAATCCATCCACTGATCTTGTCCTTCCTAACCACCGTTTTCTTATTATTTCAGTCTGGTACTCTACAGCATTACCCTTAGTGATGTGGACCAAATGTCTTTCTAATTTCCTTTTAATTTTGCCATAGTGGAGCAGTGCATGCCTCACATTCCAGCACAGTAGAGGCATTTCATGTTTTTTTCACTAACTGTAGGCTTCTACCGCTCAAATTCTCATCTCTGTTAATTCTGTGGGCACTCTGTGTGTGTGTGTGTGTGTGTGTGTAAATATAACTATGCATATATTTGACAGTTCTAATGGACATGCACAGGTGCAGATGCTGTTTTAAAAAAAATAAAATTCAGTCGCGCAGTGAGAAAACGTGCTACAGAGATGGTGTTTCATCAAAACAGTCATCTTTTTCCATCTCAAGGGCCTTTTTCTGCAGTATTTTCAGAACAAGCTAATGTGGTATAAACAGCCATGCTATGTTTTCAGCCTGAAGTGGATTTTGGCCAAGCTGGTATTTGTAACAAACTCAAGTAGTTGACTTTGTTTAGGCAATCATGTTTTTTTTTTTTTCTTTTATATTGTTCAGTTTTTGGGTTTTTTTTTAATTATTATTCCCATAAAAAGACTGTGAAGTAGATGAGTCTGCCAAAATTAAGAATGGATTGCATATAGGATTTCTAATTTTGATTGCAAATGTACTTGGCATTTTGAAAACCTAACATAGTGCTTTTAAGAGCTAGGTTCCTTCTCTCCCCCCAAAGGAGGAGCTAGGCTTGGATATTACTCCTGCAGAATCCACAGTAAATGTTGTTCTGCCCGAGATCTCGTAGGACTACTATTTCTGTGCAAACTGATTCAAATTTTTTTACTAATTGTTGCTCATGTACAAAGAGATTTGGATATGCAATGGACGTTTTGCAGCATACCAGCATTTTTACCTGCTTTTTTTAAAAAAGCAAACAAAGAGAATTGTGTTGTTTACTGTAGTATATGGAGGCAAATCTTGCAGACCCCACTGAGGCAATGTTTCAATGGGTGTAATAGGGAATGCAGTAACTTAAGGGCTGCAGAATTACAGAATCACAGGGTTGGGGTTGGAAGGGACCTCTGGAGATCATCTCGTCCAACCCCCCTGCCAGAGCAGGGTCACCTTAGAGCAGGTTGCACAGGAACGCGTCCAGGCGGGTTTTGAATGTCTCCAGGGATGGAGACTCCACCACCTCTCTGGGCAGCCTCTTCCAGTGCATTAGGGCCACATACATGTCTCTAGTTGAAATTTAAGGGACAAAGCATCTATGCTTTTAGCTTCTGAGCATCATGCAGTGATCATCATGTACTAGTACTCTGTAGTAATACTTGAATAACATTTTTCTGTCATTTGGTTGAATAAATGGCAACGTAGGAAATAGGTATTATGCTCAAATGGACTTTGTCAAACAGTATTTCAGAAGAAAAATGAAAGCACATGGAGTAGTATCAAAAAACACTTTTTTTTTTTAAATGTTCGCAAGCACAGAAAGATAAAGCCAAATGGGTGGCGCCAGAACAGTCGTGAAAACAGTGAGTTCTCATTGTGTGAATGCACAAATGTTGGTTATTTCATTTTCATATTAGAATTATAGCAGAGGTCTACCCAAGCTCTTCCAGACTGAAAGTAGAGGGGAGGGGGAATGGAGAAGAGGGTTTCGGAGTTGTCATGTATGCAGTTCATTTTCTTTAGGTAACTTTCTGCTTGTGCGGGTATGGAGTGTCTTCTGTCAGAATGACATCAGTCGTTCAGATTTGATATACAATTATTTGCCTGTGGCAGTATTAAAGATAGGCTGTCGTAAAACTGGAATGTTAAATTCACAAGCAGAAAAGTTGCATTGCAAAGCGTGTCGTATAAAACGCTGGTTCTCCAGCAGTCGGAAAGAGCTTATCTCATGCCTTATTCAGTGATACGGTCAGTGGCAAGGGCCAGGAGTACAAATGCGAGGTTAATTTGGGGAGTTTATCAACACTGTGATGCGAATACAAATATCTTCAATGCGTCTCTCTGCAGCATGTGACAAACTTTCAGCTTCTACAATGAATCTGCCAAAGCAAATGGAATCGCCAATCAGTAAGCGCCTCTCCTCCTCCACAGCGGCAATAACACATTCCCCAGACAGAGGCAAGTGAATATGCTGGTCTCCTACCAGCATAAACTCTCCTGCTTAAAGCACTTCTTGTCCATATAGCTATGTAACTCGCTTATGTCTGTTATTCAAAAGAACTCAAACATTTGGGGGGGGTTGTAAGTTAGTCCAATAAAATAGTTCTGTGGCCTGTCCCAAGACTGTGCAGCCATGCTGGAGATCCTAGGCCAGCGACAAACGCTGGGTGGTGTTTTTTTTTTTCTTACTCCAGCAAACGGGGTTGTAAGTACATGCGGCAACTGCAGAAATTTCCTATAACCGTACAGCTTGTGATCTTGTAGCCAAATAATGAAAAACAAGCAAACTAAATGTGTGGCTCGGCAATAGACATGGGATGTACCGTGGGCAGAAGTATGTCCGATGAGCCACCTGGGAGCCTGCAATCTGGTGGCCAGAGCTGTAGAGCCCTTTAATTTGATTTGAAACCCTGATCCATCAGAGGCTCAGCAAAAGATGATCATCCTGCAGGATTAGCGGTTACTAAACGCTACAGAGAGAACTGAGGGGTTCACCCCACCGTGAACTCTTTGGAATTTTTTGGTTTGTTTTGTGTGGGTTTCTTCCTTTCCCCCCTCCTTTTTTTTAAAAACTCCAATGAGAAAAAAATTAACTGAAATAAGTGACAGTGAAGGCTTGTTTCTGGAATGAAAAGAGAAGGTAAATTTACTTTCATTTCTGAATTTCTTAATGAAAACTCATCAATAACTTTGAGCTTATTATGATAGGTGGCTATATATATATATGAATGTAATAAGAACATCTATAAATGTCTTTCTTATGTAGTTGACGCTTGTATTTATGGAGTAGGAAGGAATGCAGACATATTGTATAAATAAGACTTATATAATGCAGTGAGACTGCAAATTTTAAATGCAGTCCTAGTATGGTTGGCACACTAGTGAGTAGCTGCGCTGTTATACCAAATGGTTTTACTACCTTTTCTACTGGGGAAAAAGGCAAACCTTTTTCATGCTGAGTCATCAAAGCAACCATTTTGCAGAATGGAACATGCCTCTGTAAGAACAAAATGCAACATGGTCTTTAACCTTACTAGATTTATTGTACAGGTGGGAAGATAATTTAAAACGATGGAGAAAATAGAAAGCTTTTTGCCAGAGGGAATGAACATTATCTTTAAATATTTTAAATCTCAAACACTTCAAGATTTTTTTTTTCATTTCATTTAATCATTTAAGTTATTTTAATGTAATATTGTTTTATTTCTTTGCATTTTAAATTTTATTTTATTTGCTCCCATCCTTCAGCTCACCGCATGCATCTTAGTCCAATGGAAAACTTTATTGTTTCTCGACTGCTGACACCCACACAGTCATCTTTAGCCAGAAGCAGAAGTACATTAATGCTTTCTGAGCAGTACAATAATCCAGGTAAAAATGTGAATTACTCTGAAACCGTTAAGGTATGGGTTTTGTTGCATTTGAGTAGCTGAAAGAAATGGAGTGCTATGAACCAAATGACAATTTACATGATAGTACAAAATCAACAATTAAGTTGTTCATGACAGCAGTGTATTTAAAAGCTTCAAAAACACATCATCTTGTCTGTGTTGTTCTAAATGTCTTTTTAAAAAGAACATAGTTAAAAAAATACAACAAAAACACACAAACAAAAAAATGAATTAACAAACCCACTAAAAGCTAAGCCAATGGAAAACTGAATATATTCATTTAAGAAACAGATTTTTAGACCAGTGTGTGACACCTCTCAGAGGCTTTATTTGATATATTAATGTCATGCCCTTTCATACCCAAATAGTATGTAGAACAAAAATCCCAGTGCACCATTTGAGCCTTAATTATTTTTACTAGGGTTCCAATGTTTTGCTGTTAAATTACTTTTTGCCTTTACTGTGTGACTATATGTGTGGTTTTATGTATGCGTGTGCATATACACAAATAGAAAATGATACTTACTTAGAGGAAAAAACAGAGACACTGGTAGGAAAGTGTCAGTTCCAGAAATTATTTGTGTTTAAAAAACTAAAAATTAGGGAAGATAGTTACTATTCCCACCTGTAAATGGCAGTCTAATAAAACTCTTATTTTTCAAACATCTACAAAACTAATGTTTCCAGTCCTGCTAATACTTAGGCAAGTGCCTGACTTCCAGAGTAGTTCCTGCTTATAAAGCTATACCTAGTCATAGAGTTTGCTGAAACAAGGACAAAGTTTAAGAGTTTTTTTTTTCTTTTATTAAAAACAAACCCCACACCCAAATGCCTGTCTGCAAAAGGAAACATTTTTTTCAAGATAAAACTGGTTAGACAGTATAAGGCTGATCATCTTTATGATCAGTATTTTCAGATGGCATGGTTGAAATAGGCTCAGGTCCTGCATCTGTGCTTTTAATACAAAGCTATATAAAAATTAATTGCAAAGTAAGCCTACTTCCCTTTGTGCATTACTTTGTTGCGGTGCACAGGGACATCGATATTGAATGACTCTGAAATTACTTCCCTTGTTTCTACGTTAAAAGCAGCATCTGTTGGAAGCAGAAATACTGTCATACAGTACTTGGCCCATGAGAATATTTCCAATTTACTTACTGCTCAGGGATCAACTACTGCACAAAAGCCAACTTGAAATTAGATCGGTATATTCTGCTTAAAATTTTGAGGTGAATTGCTGGGGCCACCTACAGATGTTGTTTTCTGTGTTGCATTTGATATTGAAGAAATCAATAGGGACTTTCTTTGTCCTTCCCCACTCGTTTTGTTTGTAAACTCCCAGCTTTAAAGATCCTGGGATGGAAGAGCAAGGTAAAGTAGCATGCTGGCACATCTGACGAGGATACAATTTGGTCTGCAGATCGCTTTTTCCCCTCAGCTGATTCTGGGAACAGCTCTCTGAACCAGCGTCCTCTTGTGATGTCCTCGCAAGGCAATCAGGCTGTAGCACAGGTTACAAACAGCATCAATACTCAGCGTGGCCACTGACAGTTTTGCCAGTAATTGCTAGCAAAGAGTTGAGGGACATCTCCCATTTGTGGTGTACTTCTCTCCGTAGAAGTTGTTTCCTGAGCAGGGAAGAGGGTTCTTCCTTTTCTAGAGCTCATACTGTGCCTCAAGTCATTATGTTTGGGCCAAAATTGCTCTGCTTCTGCATTTGCTGTAAGCTTAGAAATGAGGAGTCTCCATTAAAGACTCTTTCTCATTATTAGTGTCACTCTGAGACCAGTTATTCAGGCAAAGAGTTGTTATTGGACACATATAATTAAATTTTTTTACAGTTGGAAGTAAAAGTACTTGTCTTAAACAGCATTTAAGTTTCTGAGCATTTTTCTTAATATTCAGTGAACTTTTGCCAACTTGCTGGAAAGTCAGTCAAAAAACACGCAGGTCCAGTTAGACTTAAAAGCATACAAAAAGGCTTCGTAAGAAATTTTATAGGACTGCCCCTATTGGGGGCGTATTAGAAATGTGAATTCCTTTACACTTGAGCATAATTAATGCTTTTCCAAAGTCATTATCTTTCTTGACTTCAGTTGAATAAGATTGGAAACACACTGTCACATGGTTACAATTAGTATCTGTCTTATTAATAAAGCATATACTCTGTTGATTGTTCTATATGTATGTAAAATTTCATCTTAGAAGGCAATATGAACAAAAAAGGAGCAAAATACCCCATTTTAAAAAATCTTGTTCATATTGCACATAAAGAAAGATAACCAGAAAGAGTTGCCCTGTAAGCTGGAACGTATGTGTCGCACTCAAACTGATGTCTACCACAAATAACAATAACTGAAATACCTACAGCAGCATTTAGTTTAGGTTTGGGTTTGTGTTGTGGTGTTTTGTGTTTTTTTTTTCTTTTTTTTAAATTAAGTGTTATTTTGAAAATTGCTTAAGGTGTCTAGGAGCCTTTGTTATATTTAGGCTTTAAAAAAAAAAAATATCCCTACTCCTCTGTCATCTTTCCTGTTTTGCGGTATTTGTTCAAAAGTCACCCAACTAGAATTGTGTGATTACTCTTTTTATCATATGCAAAGGAAGCCGGACTTTTCAGAAGAGAAAAGAATCACAGTCATAGTCAGGTGTTTCAAAAGGTGTATGAGTAAGCGATATTTTAGAGATAATTAAAAAAAAAATATTAAAAATCCTATAAAATGATACTTTCAGTTGAGGCATTTTAGTAAACATGAGACCACATTGAATGTGTTATATAATGTCATCTTTTGAAAAACTTTTTAAAAAAAACACCTTTGAACATTATAACATAAAAGTATGCTGTTTTCTCCTCTCCTTTACTTCCTCTGTCTGTGCTCCCTTTTGCTCTTGCTATTGTACTATAACTCTTTAGTATTCCATATCTGTCCTCGTGTAGCACCAGCTAGTCCTCTTAAATCTCCCTACAAGCCTTCCCCCACCCGAAGCACCGACAGAAAGAAGGCAACTTCACCCTCCACTTCCGACGCCGTGAAAGGGGCGGCTGCAGCTGAAGTTACTCAGGTGGGTTTGCAATGGTTTTGGTTTCATTTCTGGGGGAAACTGCTGTGGCTTCTGGTTGTTTTCTTTCCCTTTATATTCATAAAAACAAAGTACTACCCCTGTTGTAAGAAACAGCAGTAAGAAACTAAGCCTTGCATGCATTGCTTGCTTTCCTGCTCCTGTTTAGCAGCATTTTAATGTCTTCCTCCCACTGAGAATCAGTGTTGAGCACTGGTATTTGGAACAGCAACACCTTTATTTTCAGGGAACTGAGATTTCTGGCACTGGTGTATGTTTCATGGACTTGGCTGTAACTTCTGGGAATGATGACAAATAGGATGTCTACTGAGTATGACTATCCAGTCCTGCTGGTTAATTAGCAAGTTTCACATATTTCGGAAACTTGCCAAGTGTATTGACAATGCCTCTGTTATATACCAATTGCGTAACTCTTCCTCTGGATGCTTTTCATGCTGTTTGCTTAAAAGATGCATTATTGATCCACTGTAGTTTCCAGAAAAGCAAAGGCAAGTCATTCACCTTCACTGAGTCTACAGAACATAAGGCACGTTTTAAAAAAATCTATGCTAGGGCTCTAAAATTCACATAAGGTCCTGTGTGTTGTAATAGTTAGTTGTAGGGGATTCATGCCATCTAAATTAGATGCGAGAGGACCAAAGCTGGAAGCTTAAGGTTTGTGTAGTGTCTTTCTTAGGTGTGATTCAGTGTTACATCCAGCAGCATTGCTGCGAGATGCCTGTGTGCACCACTGACCATGTCTTACGAGGCATTGCAGGAGCAAGTAGATGATACTGAAAACTCCACCCAGTGCCTCCACCCCTCCCAAGAACTCTTGGAGAGGCTCTGATGTGGTGTTACTTCTCTGCAACTTGTATGCTATGTCCATGCAATTCATGGTTGGTTGTTTTTATGTCTATGTAAAATAAAAAACTACGCACTTCAGTTGTGAGCTGGTGTTTAAAAGGTTTTTATCTTAAATGCGTGTTACACAAATCTGTTTATATGCAATCTTGTTAATAAAGCTATCAAATATATTTTTGATGTGTCGGTTCTAATTATGGAAACTAAAATGAACTGTATTTCTAGACTGAGAAGATAAAGAAAGAGAAGCGACCCGCAACACCTGGTTCGTCATCTGGTATGGGATCTCCTCTAAGAAGGTCTGATTCTCCTGCTGCCATGTCCAGAAGATCTGCATCGCCTGCAACGCCCAAGTATGCCTTTCTTAATAATGGTCTAATATGCCGTGAACTTCTTGTTACCTATAAAGGAGACGTAGATTCTTGAGGAAATTCCTTTGAAGTGTTGTGTAAAGTGTAGTTAATTTTAGTTGTACATACACAGATAAAGGGAGAGAGAGAAATGTATATGAACGGATACACGTAAAGTTGTGTTAATGGTCACTAGAGACACTTCTCTGCCTCTTCTCAGTCTTTTGAAATTATCACGGTGCATTTCGTAATTCATGTGAAATATTATTTAACATGTATTTTCATACATGCTTTTGTTTTACTTGATTTTGAAGAAACTCTGCCTAATGTGAAGAAATGCACAGAACGTGAATACTCACTAGAAATTCCAGCATTTAAAATATGCATTTCCTATTGCTGGCATGACCATCTGGTTCCATAAAAATACTTAACTATGAGTCATCTAAACCATCGGTTTTAATCTTTGCTTATTGGCAGACTTCTTTGGGTTTGTTGCTTTTGGTTGTTGGTTTTGGGTTTTTTTTGCATGCAGAGTTGTGGACTTACAGCATATCTGGGTTTACTAGCACTTGAGTTTCTTTTCTTAGTTGTCTTTTGCAGACACTCAAAACTGTAGTCCGTGTACCACAACTTGCACCTCGTAAGTCTAAGCAAACGTGTCTTCAGCTTTCTTAGAACAGGACATTAAGTCTAGCTCAAATGCAGAAGTATGCCAAAGTACTCTGGGTCTACAGTAGTTGCCTGACTTTTTTGTTTTGTTTTGTGGGTTTTTTTCTCTTAGATTCTGTTCATGGGTCCCACTTCTGTCTTGAAAATTTTGGCTGATTTATTTTATTTATTTATTTATTTATTTATTTATTTATAGTCTGAACCTGGTAGCACAAGTGACAGTGCCCCAGCTGACACTCAAGGCTGGACTGGCTCTGTTACCTCTCCCATCCTCCAAAACTCCTCGCCATGGAGGAACAAGATGCTGAAGGAGGGGAGATCACCACAGACATGTTTCACACATATGCTCTTTATGACCCAGAAAGCGTGGTTTCCATTTTTATTAAAAATGACGCATTGCTCTATGTCCTAGGATCTATTTAGCGTACCTTATGCTTTGGTTAAATGCCAATTCATTAACAATCTTACTTTCTACATTCATAACCTAAGGGTCATAGGGCCCGTACAACAACCCTTATCAGATCCTTGCTGATATGGCTGAAGCTCTCACTTGTATGAAAGCAACCTCACCGTCCTAAATCGAGATATCCTTACCTCCCCATTTAAACACACACCAGTCCAACAGATCACAAAAGCTGTTTGGCCTCGTGGCCCAAATAACACAACTCGGATGCCTTTCCCCACATCAAAGGCAAACCATGGGACTCCCATTTGTGTTGCACCACACATCACGGTTTCCAGGTAGACGGGGCCCAACTCCGTCCCACTTATATCACTCCAGCTGACCGCAGCTAGTCTGGCCACATTCTGAATCAGTTTTGATGATCCCTTTCTGACAAATTTCTTCTGCTTCAAAAACTAGCTGGTGTTCCTTTTCTGTTTCAGCTCTGAGTACACAGTCCTTTAACGGAGGATGATTCTGTGTTTGAATCTGGTATTACACAAAATACAGGAAACCATCCAGCTCTGGGCATTCTTTCTGTTTTGGACATTCCCTTGCATCCAACTGGGAAATTGCAACTCTTTGTATTATAGGGCTACAAATTCTCAAACTTGCAATATTATATATAATGTAGGCAGATTCTGAACTACGTAAGTTTTGTGAAGAATGGAATTATGTGAAATGTTAGCGACAACCAGCTTTTTTTCATTAGACCTTTGAGCAGGTCGTTGTCTAGTGGCACTTGAAAATGCACAGGGAGAAGTTTGAGCTATAAAAATACGTATTATTCTGTAAGTACTGATATTCCCTGCTCAGAATGCATCTTTCAGGTCACTCAGTATAAAAGTGGTATCAGTATAAAAGTATGCCAAGAGTCATATTTAGTTCAGCAAAATGATGGGTGGGAAATAGATTGCTGAGATTGAAGCCCTTCTTGATGGACAGACATTGAACAGGTTTGTATAGCTCATCATAGAGACATCTGGGGGAAAAAAGAAACAGAAGTTTAGTGCTTCATGAAAAAAGTATGCCCAGTCTTAATTTGTAGTACTAATTTCCATAAAAGGTTAGGCAAAAAAGGAGACTTTTCCCAGAGGTGCAAATTATGACAACCTTTTTATAGTTAAATGTTTTCATGCCTATAAGGAATACAAACTACTGTTTTTAGAGGAAGAAGCAGATGCTGCATGGAGGAATTAAGAAGCCTACTGGTGGGTTTCTCTCTGATTGTGAGTCACAGCAGTTATCCTTTTTTCCTTTTTTCCTCCCTCTCTTCCTCAAGAAAATCTGATTCTGACCACAGCTAGAAAAGTATTACTGAGCATTTAATCTTAACATGGCCCAATTAGAACACCCTTCTTGACCTTATGAGAGATACAGTAAATAAGAGTTTAAATCCATGTTTATTACTGATTGCAGAAAGACAGTTCTTCTTTGGTATTCTCAAAACTTCCCCTCAGAAATTTAAAATAAAATTTTAAAAAAGTGTCCTGATCACTATATTAAATTATTATGTAAAGATACGCATTTCTTCATACAACTCAAATGCCAGTTAACAATCTGGCTGGTTAGTGGATTTAAATAGAGGCACTCAGGCTTTTGGAACCGTCCTCTAGATTGTATAATCTTACATTTTCATTTAAAATTAACCGTGGAACTTAATTTTAATGTGACTAAATATGTAGACAAATATTCATTCTCCTTGCAAACCTGACAATCTTTTATAAATTTAATCTTTCTCCTTCCAGCACGCCATATGGCCAAAAAAATACCCTGGAAGAAATAAGAATACATATTATACAGCATTAGTAGTTAGCGATCCTGCCTAGCACCTGAACTTAGAAAGCTGTTGAGGAAAGAATCAAGTATGGCCAGTGATTTAGATGATAATTAGCTGTATGCATTTTTCTTCTTAAAAGTATGTGACTTGACGTTCAAGTTTTCTTGGCATTGTTCTAGTTACTAGTTCTTCGCAGTTGTCATCTTGGTTTGTGGGCGGTAGTTGCTTGTTTTCTTTATATGTTATTTCATTATTTATAAATTAAAAAGCTCTTTTTATCATGGTAAAGTAACTGAAACAGGCTTAAACAAGACGACAAAACTTCAACCTAAAGACAGACAGTGATTGATGGCAAAGTAGATTCGCAGTAATTACATATATAAAATACAAATGTTTGAAGGTGCAAATTTTACTGAGAAAGGAAAAAAGATCAGCCCAAAGACATAACACCTAAGACAAAATGAGTGAACAAATATGGACCTAAAAAAGGAGAAAAGGGGAAAAAATAAAAATGTGTTGAACAATCATTAAAACCAAGGAAGGAATTCAAAGCTTGAAGATATTTGAAAAAGTAAATATATCAAGAAACGCCACACAAAAACCAACACCACAAAAACTATTGCTTTGAATCCAGTGTGGATCAGTTGACAAAGATGAAAGTTAATGGATTAGAGAGCTGGGATAATTGAGACATTATCTTTTATTTTTACAATTGCCATTGGATACTGATTGTGTAAAGTGCTCCTGTTCTTCAGATCTTTCACAAGATCAATAATAACAGGATTTTTGGAAAATTTTTTTGATGCTTTGTCTTCAAGGATCTATACATTAATCTGTTTATTCTTGCAGTATCCCTCAGAGAATAGGTTAAGTGTCCTATCTTATAGATCGGCAAAGCAATAAAGCCTGTGTCCTTCACACGTCTTTGGGCAAATAGTCCCTTTGAAATCAATGGGACCTGACTGAATCAAGGAAGTAGGATTTAGTTTTAAGTGTCTTCAGATAAGCCATAGTATAAGCCAGTGGATGAAACTGGAAAGCTCTGACAAGCCTCTATGTTACATTATTTTGCCACATGAGAAGGCAAAAGGGGCGGGGGGGGGAGGGAAAAGGGACTGCAACGCTGCTGGTGGGTGATTCTTGGTTCATTTCCAGTTCCCAGTCTGTGTCACTGTCCTTTGCTCACAGTTTCACACACTGACCTCGTAACTTGGTGGGTCTTTTGGGCGACATCCCACTGCAGTCATTGAGTCACACTTCAGTGTCAGAAATGTACATACTTAATCAAATTACAGAACACCGATGGAATATGAACCTGGAGTAGTACAAAAAATCCCAAAGTTTTAAAAATGACCTATTAGAAAGGTGTCTGCACGTGGCGAATTCCTCACAGAAGTAGCTTCTATGTCCTGCAGTGACCTAGCTTTTGATTTTATTTGATACGTGCTACATTTACTACTCTTGATCTTTGTTTTGCCTTGGAAAGGTAAAAACGATGGGTAGAATGTTGGATCAAGACTATTTTGAGGGTTTTTTCAGCAGCTAGCTAGAGAATGGGCCAATTCAAGATTTTGAAACCATCTGTAATAATGCAGCTATCAAAATAGCTATTCTATGGACCTATGCTGAGTTTGTGCTCATGTGTAAAACAGAAATGAATCTGTTTCTGGCTAGAAAAGATCAAAACTAAAAGTGAAAAAAACATGCTTTTGAGAAAATACCACAGATAGCAGAGCAAAAATATCAGAACCCAGGAATAACTTGTGATCAGAGCAACCTCAGAAAACAGGCTTGAGAACATGCAAGTCCATGGTGTGGTTTCAGCAGAGCTTTTGTTAATAGGGAGATAAAGGTGGGGGGGAAATAATGCAGCTGTGGCATTGCTGCAGATTTCTGATTTCAGGTCAGCCTTCTGAACTGCTGTAACCAATGACCTGTCACGTAGCGGGCTTTTCAAGAAAGCATGCTGTTCTCTCCCTTGCTGTTTATGGACAAAATTGGATTTGACCTCTGACTCGTGCTACATGTACTTTATTTTCTGTCCTTAGCAAAAGTACTCTTAGAACCCCTCTTGTGCTCTTCCTGAGACATTCGTCTGCGGTATGGGCTATCGCAGCTATTCCTCTTAATTAAATAAGAGCCATTGTAATTTAAGGACCAGTGAATCCACAGTCCTGATAGAGTTCTTGCAGTGCATGTAGGGGTCATGGTAAGAATAGCCTCTTACAAGCTGCTGCCCCCATGTCACCACAGGGCAGTTAGGTGAGAAAACGAAGGCCTCCTGGAGGGAGGAAGATGCTCCCTGTACTTCTGTGTTCCCCTGTAAAATCTAGTGATTGAGATGAGCCGACTTTCAGACAACTTACGAGCTACCACTTCTTGCATTTTTGGGGAGCTGTCATTTTAATTCTCTGGTCCTCATCGGGCATGCTTCAGTGTTCCCACCTTCTTACCAGAGTTTCATTACATCCCTTTCCTTTTCTCCCAAGGTAAAAATAAAACATTTTTGAAACCTAAGCAGACCCCTATGCAAGCGTTTATACGTTTTCCCTTAGTAATGCAATTTTTCTGTCTTCACAGTCAAGTTTGGCCATTTCTGTTAAAAAGTAGCATAATTTAAATACTATTAGAAGGAGTGGGTTTTTTCCAGGAGCAATTCTGCTTGTGTCTAGGAATGTTAAAGATGCTAAGTTGACAATATGTTTTAAATGCAAGGAGGGAAAACGGTGTTCATTTAATACTTTTTTGTGGCACCCAAGAAATGCTTTAAAATGTCTGAAAAAATATTCCTGATGGGCTTTCTCAGCTTTTCATTCCTCTCACTACACTGTCATCCTTGCAGTATTCAGTCTTTTATATGCTTCTACCTTTTAGTTGCTTTAAAAGAAGCAGAGCCATACCTGTTTCTTGTTATTCTGGCCAAAGAGCTGTAAGAAAAAATTTCCGTAGGTCTAAAAGTTCAAAGGTGCCTTACTTAAATAATAGGATTCAACACATACCTCTAGTCCAACAGGTAAGTTGTGCAGCCAGTCTGCTCTAATTCCTATGCAGTGCCAACATAGTGCTCGTGACTAGACTTCTTCCTACCAACCTCTTTAATTTGATTGTCATGTCTTTATTAGAGGACAATTACTTCTGTGCTAATACTGAAAATGACTCAGCCTTAGTTATGTGACTCTTTTGCTGCTCCTGTCACAACAAGTTAAATAAAAAGCATTGCAAGGAACGTGTGGTGAAGTCGGAAATGTAAACCACAGACAGAAAGAAAGGACTACGCTTTGAAGAAGAGTCTCATTAGCAAGGAGCATCCTCTGTGCTGCAGAGAAGCATAAGAAAGGTTGCTTTTTATCATGCATTATGTTTTTATGAAATGCAGTTCCAAATTACCGTAACGGTGAGGCACATATGAGATGTTCATATGTAGGTGGGGCCTTGAAATTTCTGCCTTTGTCTTTAGGAGGGCCTGGGAGTCCATCTATATCCTTAAGGGAAAACGAAAGACAGTGCTTAAACCAGATATGGTCAACACCAACCAATCTCACTGGCTTCTCCCATTGCTGCTTTTTACAAGACCTGGAAAAAGACTTGCCTGTCCACATCTTCCAAAGCCTGTTTCTGTCAGGAGCAGGCTGCCCTGCGAGGCAGGGTGAGCCAGGAGCCATGGGTGGCAGCAGGGCAGACGAGGACAGGGACCTCACCCACAGGACCCCATCCCACAGCAGACAAAAGAAGTGGCCAGGGCAGGTCTGGTGATGGTGACCAGGGTCAGCCAAGAGTCCAGTGATAGCCAGCAAAGGCCTTAATGAGGCGGGTCCAAGGACAAGCGAGGACATCAGGTCAGGATGGGTAGGCTAGGAGGCTGGGAGCAGGCGTACCTATAGCTTAGCTCAGGGAAGGACCAAGGGCGAGGACCTGAGCTGACAGGGAGGTCCTGGGCCTGCAGGCAGAGGGTACCTGAGCTGAACTTCAAATTTAGTTGGGTGCTGCTCTTCCACCGGCCCAAGGGCTTTTGGAGTCTGTGATGGCTCTTCAGTGGGAGTGAGAAAGTATGGGTGGTGCAATACTCTGAATGAGCTCCCTGTAGTCTGGTGTCTCATCTTCTTTCAAATGCAGCATAATATGGTGGAAAAGAACCCTTTCTTCTCCTGAATTCATGAACTGGGGGGGAGTTGAAAGATGCTTAATTTCTTTGTCCTCTCTGTAATGCAAATGCTGTTCCAGTTATAATAGTCTCTGGCCACACAATACTATAGTTAGAGCTGTACAAAACTTGCAACTCCAGTCCATTAATTTTCAGCCATTGTCCATGTTTTCATGCTTGTGGTCTGCCAGAATGAGTGTTACAGTCCAGAAAACATGTTATGGTATATGAAACTATATTGTATAGATGAAAAGAGTGATAAGGGATGGTACATTTATATCATAATTGCATATTCACAAGGAATGTTAAAACTGCATGTGTAATTTTCACTTTAATGTAGGATTATTTATTCTAATGGGACTCACATAAATCATTATTTTAAGATTGTAATCTCTTTACTTCCATACGACTTAGTCACGCAGCCCAGCCTTTCTTAATGTTACAAGTATTTAGTGCTAGTTACTGGTGTTACATAAATTATGCATGGTGTTTGTGTGGAGTTTTATGTTTCCTGGTAATCTATTCTCTTTAATGTGCCCCTATTTTTCAGTGAATATCAAGTATCTTTACCCTTCTGCCTTCCCAGATCTGACTTCAAGGTTATCGTTTCACCTAAAGTATGCAACAGCCAAATGAGCGATGGGCAGCGTTGCGGCTGTGCGTTGCCATCACCGCAAGCGCAGCAGTGTAAGAGGTTGCAGGCGCTGAGTTTTGAGCCTTAAATCTGTTGCGTTGGTGCTGATTGAAGCGCTGACTGAAACAGTGAAGCTGACTGTAGCATGGTTTGGTCAGTTCTGTCTCTTTTTGTGGCACCCAGCTATACCTTCCTATATAGTAGTATTTGGTGCTATTTTGGAAAATCAGATACTATTAGAAAAAGACTATGTTTGACAAGGTGGTATTCAGATGAAAGCAGCACGCTGCAACTCATTATAGTTTCTGCAGACAGAAAGCAGCCGTAGATTTGCTTTAAATGTTGAGAAAGGGCTGTTCAATACAGTAATGTTGACAAAATCATTATGAAATGGCCACTACTAAATAATTGTTTTAGGTAGTCCATGATTTTCATATCTCTTGCCTGCTACTCGGACAGTACTAGTGGTCTTTTTAAATGAGAATTTTCTGTAAGCATTTGCACTTGCATGCCAGTTCCCTGCGTTTCAGGTTCAGCCTGCATCCAGGTAGTTTCTATACAGTATTGTGCAAAACAGCTGATACTCCTATGTAGACAGAGACAAGAAAGGGAAACGATAAATGTGAAGATGGGAGTTTGATTCCAAACTGTGTAACATATGGCCTGGTTTGATTTTTGTTTTCCCTCATCAGGACAGTTGCAAAGACTTATCCTCAGTCTCCTAAAAACGCCAAACAATATCCAGCTTCTCCTGTGAAGCATCGTGCCACTTCCAATCTCAACCAGGAAACTCCTAAAAAGAAAGCAGACAAGGAGAAGGAAAACATCAGCCATCAGAAATCCCCAGGCGCACGCACTGATGAGGCAGGCCAGGTGGCTTCTGAGAAGCATGTGCCTTCTGCAGGAAAGACTGAAAATAATGAAGGTGAGTCTTACTGCAAGCATAAATTGCAAGGTATCATGGGTCCTTGAGGCTTTTGAACAGTGATGACCTGTTCTTTTTATGAAGCTGCTCAGTCATGAGTTTATGAGTGTAAAGGTACATACTATAACCAGTAAGTGTATGGTTTTCACCAGGGTTACCCATGTATGAAAAACACTTGTTAGTGAGGATGCGAAAATGTCAAGGATGCCCATATCTATCCCATGTTCTATCTGCTGAAAGTGCTGATGTATGTTTTTGACAAGCAAAGGTGTGATACCAGCATGAACCGGGACCGTTTTAGCCGCTCTGTGAGTGTTGAAGTGCTGGACACTCTCAGTTCCCTGCCTAACTTTCCACCCTTGGTTGTCTTCTCCCAGGAAAGATCACGGCAGGAACAACTGATGCAGAAGAAGCCTCAAAAATTCTAGCTGAAAAAAGACGCCAGGCCCGCCTGCAAAAAGAACAAGAAGAAAGGGAGAGACAGGAAAGAGAAGAACGGGAGAGGTATCTCTGTTGATTTGTGAAAATTACTACCTAATAATTTAACCTGGATCATTTAAGATGCTTGAAACTGTGGCAGTTTTAGAATCAAGGTGTGAGCTTACATGTAAGTGTTAATTTCTTTCAATTTGGAAATTAGTGTCTCTTGCAGTCTTTACAACTAGTGAAGGTAGCAAATAATAATTTTGGCCTTTTTAAGAAGCCTGAAGGAACTGTTACTCATCCAAATACTTCAGGTATGTCCACACTCCAGTGTGGGCATACCTGAAATATTTTATTTAGTAAAAAAAAATATTTAAGGCAGTTTTAAACGAGCTAGTTCACATAGAAAAAACAGGCTTGCAGTAGCAGTATATGCCTTAAAAGGCAAGGCTTGTGTGGTTCAACAAATGAACCTGAAGCTTATCTCCATGCCCAACTCTGTTGTAGGGAGTTAAGGGCTTTAAGAGTGTGGGCACAATGAAGGTTACTGTGTCTAAGCGATGACATTCTGGCTCTGCTCTGGGAGCAAGCTTTTGTGTTGTTCTCCACATTGGACACTGGTTGCAAGTGTCAACAAATCATGCCCTTCCTTCAAGCCCCTAATAGTAAATCACTAACTTTGCATGTCTAAATTCAACTTTGTCTGTTCTTATTGAGAGCATGAGGGGAAGTTTGGAAATACTTCCCGCATCCCTGATACGCGAGGATAAGAATGATCAGTTGTCAAAGCAGGTCTTGAATGTGGTGACAAAGGAGCACAATGTCCCTAAGTGGGCCAGGGAACAACACAGTTGGAATTTAGACCCACTCTTTCTAGTGTACCACTGTGTTTTGTGGACATTGTTTGCCGCTACGTATCCAATCTGTTTATCTTTGTCTGAAACAAAGGCAAAAAGTACTTGCTTGTTTTTCGATACCAGCATTCTTGATGTGAAGTACAGGAGTGTTTTTATTATTGAAGCTTTAATTGAAAACAGAATGGAAATGTTTTCTTTTCTTTGATGACGCCTTTTTTTTTTTTTAATTATAATTTCTAGGAAAAATTGGGGCAGTGAAAATAAGATTGCAGTAAAAGTTTGATAGCAACCTGAATTCTGGGCATCTGCTCAGTGTCTTTGCTGTATCTTCACATTTTTCATGAAAATGTGCGCTGATGCGTATGTTACCAGTTACTGCTGATTGCATGCCACGTACGATAGGATTCATGCTAAGCAAGATGAAACCTTTTAAACATACTGGTATAAATTTTCCAGGCTTGAAAGAGAAGAACAGAAAAGAAAGGCAGAAGAAGAAAGACTTCGTCTGGAGGAAGAGGCTCGTGAGAAGGAGGAGGAAAGAAAACGTGAAGAAGCAGCCGCTAGGAAAAAGGCAGAAGAGGAAGCCAGGAGAAGAGCTGAGGAAGAACAAATTCTAAAAGAAAAGCAAGAAAAAGAGCTCCACGCCAAACTTGAGAAACAGGTACCATCTCAAACAGAAGAGTGAAACTTTGTATACATATAAATAAATACTTTATAGTATCTGGTAATCTGCCTGAAATAAATAATGGCCCTACCGTATTTTACACACTTTGATTAGAGGGAAGAAGCAGAAATCAAAGCCCGTGAGGCAGCTGAACAACTTCGTCTTGAAAGGGAACAAATCATGCAGCAAATTGAGCAAGAAAGACTGGAGCGGAAGAAGGTAGATATTTGTGTCTCATTTAAGATAATTATTTCATTTCTTGTTTGAATACATAACTCAGGAACTACCCAATAGTATCTAGAAATAATAATCTGGAGGGATTACGGATTGATATTTATGCCTAATTTAGTATTTGCTACTTGAGTGTTAAGGGAATGTGGACATCAAAATTTGCAATAATGGAATTGCCCAAGGCAAATGACTTTCTACTAGGTGCTGAACAAACATAGAATTAGCCTCTACCCACAAAGTCAGATGCCCGAGACAAACAGGGAATGGCATGCCAAGGCAAACGTTGATTGCAGCCCAACCCAGGACATCACAGACTATTGAGGAACATGAGTGACATTGTTTGAAAACTTACTCAACAAAAGCTCCGTGTCATTAATCGAGAAAGTTAATGTGACTAACGAACAGGTTTTCTCCCACCTGGCTTGTCTCTGGTTGCATTATGCAGAGGCAGCAGGGCTGTTTGGCCACCACCACACAAGGAAATGGCTGGAGCTGCGTAACTTAGCTTTATCTACAGAGAGAACAACTGCAGAGCTGCAGAACCTCTGTCTGGTTATAAAAGGTTGTCTTTCCGTATATGTCATTCCAGTATGTTATTTTTAACTGTTTTCCACTGAGCTGGAGGCATGTTGCAGATTAGAATACCAAACCAAGTGTCTTTAAATCTCAAATAGTTTTCTTTCACAGTAGTGCAAAGGGACAAGGTTTGTTGGAAGGGTTTGGTTTTTTTTTTTTTTAATGAACAAAGAAGAAAAAATAACAGTATTTCAGGGTAATGTCTTACACGTTTCCAGCAAGACAAACTTCAGATATTTCATTTTACTCTTCCATTCCAAAAAGCCTAACTATTTTTAAAGTAACTATTTAGAAGTAGTTGGAAAAACAACTAGATGAAAATAATAGCTGTTGGTTTTAAATAAACATCTTGTTCCAGAGCTGAGCTCAACTCATAACTGCAAACACCTGGTATTAAAATGTTTGTCTCTAAATTGCATCTCTTGAGACAGTCATGTTCTGTGAGATCTGATATGTGAAAGCCAATTCCCAGGTGTTTTCTGTCTTTTGTTTTCTTTATTTTTCTTACTTATTCTCCTTTTTTCAAGACAAGCAGGGATAACGTCATGACAGTAGAGAAAAGTTTTTTCTTTTTGTCTTTTTTTCTCCTTTATCAGTCTGTTGTGTTAAATATTCTGTCTGCCTTCTCATCTGCCAATTTATTTTGATTTCTAGAGAATAGATGAGATAATGAAGAGAACAAGGAGGAGCGAAACACCAGAAATAAAGGTATGAAACTGTGTGTAGTTGCAGGGGTTTTTTTGTGTTTTGTTTTATAACCCCTATGTGAAAATTAAACTCGAGTATTTCCATGTTGGTAGGCATACTTAGGTACACTTTACACCCAAATTGTAGTTGCATTTCAAACAGAGAATGACTGTTACTGTGTCACAGTTATTGTTGTGCCACTGCTGCACAGCAACTTTCTGCAGCTGTTGCAGACTCATCTCCCTCACTATCTAAGGTGGCAAGAGCCCATTCCTGGGTGCTGGAGCTGTAATGTTTGCTGCTGTGATGTATCTTCTGCTTTGTACCAGCCAGTGAATTATTTACTGAGCTCTCTGCCAGGAATGTAGGATTGAGAACACGGCAATTGTGTTCAGCCATGAAATGACAGAGAGTCAAGTTTTCACTTCTATTTTAAGTTTTCTACTAAGGAAATTGTTTCTTCAGTTACTTTCAGAGGATGTTTATTTTTTTTACCTCAAAAAGAAAATAAATCCTATGGCTAATTAAAAAGGGAAAAAAAAAATTCTCTCTTGCTGTCGATGAACTTTGACCACCCTGTGGCCCTGGGCAGTCTCACAAATTTGGAGTCCAGTCAGTTCCATAAAGGTTACAGTCCTTCATCTAATACAGTTGACTCATTGCTTGATTACAGAAGGAAGAGCCAAAACTGGAGGTACCATCAACTCTGAATGTGGAAAAGCAACCAAAGACCCTTGTTCTCGACCAGCCAGGTAAAAATTGCCATATTTCTCTGACCTGTTTTCACAGTTCTTTTCAGAGTTTTGTAATCTCAGGCAGAACACACAGGTTCTTTGCTTTCATCTCAAAAAGAACAGCTACATTTGCGTCAGGGACAAATGCTAAAAACTGGAGATTTAGCTTTGTTTTGCCACGTAAGCAGAAGAAAGTGTCTCCTCCCATTTTAGTTCCTGACATAGCATGTCTGTAAATGAAAAGTTCCAATCTGCCAGTAGGTTTGGCTGCTGCAATCTACCTTTGAATTTTGTAGGTAGAAAATTTTTGCATACAACTAAGCTCACAAGCTTCTTATAGCATTGCTGTAAATCTTAAGTTTAATTTGACTTCACGAGAAAAGCATATGTATTTAAAGCATTATTAAATAAAATGTACATATCTGGCATTTTTCTGTATTTTGTTTACATCCCCAGGCTAAGGCTTTTAGTACATGGCACAAAAGATAAAACATTCTCTTCCCGTTTCCTCAGATTTCAAAGATGTAGCATAAAGAGCAATTTTAGAGTGGAAAAAGAGGGTTGACAGTGTAGTATGATGAGTCATAGATGAAACCAACTCCTACTGCATTGTCAGTCTTCCTTTCTACTTGATATATAACTTAGAAGCATTTGTGATTTTTTTTTAAACTGTTTAAATAAAGAAGTTGCTGTCATAATTTCTAACCTTCTTTTATAGATATCAATGGATTGGCCACCTGCCTGAAAACTAAAAGCTTAGAAAGTGCTGCCTCTGTAATCCCTTCCCAAGATGTAGTCGCTAATGGACTCAAGTCAGTTCCAGGGCTTATTCAGCTGGAGGCTGTTGATGGGAAATCTAACAGCATGGAAGATTCAACAGATGAGGTTCAGTCCATGGATGTGAGGTACAGACTGTATATAGTAATAGAAATTGTGGAATTCATATTAGGCGCAAAGTTTTCTGGTTTATTTGTCAATACTTTACTGCTTTATTTCTCACCTACCCCACAGTGGGGCAGTCGGGTGTCTACTGTGGTGTACTCCACGCCTGCCAAGATGCAAATTGGTTGTTTCAAACAAGAGTCAACAGAACCTCATCTCACTCTCACATATTTGGCAGGGGGGAGGGCTCTAAAATCCTTCTACAGTCCTTACTTATGGATTCCATACAAGTTCGCCCAAACCTTTCAGATTGTTCTGTAAAAGTAGCTACTGTAGATATTGTCAGATGTCACCATTTATTTTTTTATTTGTGTCAAAGCTGCGTAGCCATGATGCATGAGGTTTTCTCCCTCCATACAAGCACAATAAAGAAACTAATTAATTTAGAATTTTAAGTACTTAACTGGAACAAATGTGTGGAAATCAGTAAATAACTCTGTGTGTATTAAATGCTATTGGATTTTAATGGAAGGACTTGCGGGAAATAAGGAAGTTGATAATTTAAGGCTGTTATGAGAAAGCTAGCTCTGAATTTTAAACATGGAATTTTTATACGGTGCTTCCTTAATCGGCAAGCCAACTTAACTTCACATACTGTTTCAGTATTTCCAGTAAATCTGCATAAATATGTAAAAAATGCCCTGTTGGGACAGACCAGAGATCCATCTAGCCCGTTATTTGGTCTCGGAGAGTATCAGTAAGAAAAATTAGTTAGGGAGAGCACCTGAGCCCACCACTTTCTGCAATCCAAGACCACACAGAAGTGTTACATTAGGGATGTCAGAAGGCACAACTCTGCCTTGCCCTTTGAAATATCCACTGATGGACCCTGTTGCCCATGAGTTTATCCAACTCCTTTTTCAACCTGCTGATAACATTTGCATGCAGGACCTCATCAGGCAGCAAGTTCCACAGTACAGTCTCACTAGGTAAATTACATTCTTTGATATGTGTTAAACCCAGTCTCTTACTAGTGTCATTGGGCACCCACGAAGTTTCGTGTTGCAGCATTTGATGCACAATAGTTTTGCCCTCAACTTATCCACCACTCCTTCGTGGGTTTAGAAATCACTGTGAAACCCCTCCTCTGCCTTCTCTTCTCCAAACTGGAACGTGCTAGGCTTACTAGTCTTGGCAAAGCATCACCTCGTAGCAGCATTTCTTAAATTCTAGGATTTTTAATGTCTGACGTATATCATAAGGTCATAAGAAATAACTTTTGATTTAAGTTGTGAAGCGTGAGTGCTTTAGGTAACTGTTTGCAGGGTCAGGACAAGAATTTGCAAGATGCAATAAACATTTAAGTAAGGGAATGGTGCAGGGACTGAAATAATGAGTTGGGAATAAACTACCAGAAATGTGTTTTTTAGGAGATGAGTGTTCACATCACACAGCTACCACAAACCTTAATCTTTAAGGAATGTGGGTTAGGTATGACCTTCCATCCTGAACAGGGTAACCTCTTTTTGTTTGGATTGGGATATATTCTCAGTAAAGGCTTGCTGCAGCTGGCCCTAAGATAAGTAATAGTATTGGGACAGTCAGAAGATTAATTTGGTTGTTGCTTAATGAAAAGTTACACACCTCTTACTCTGCATCTTTCTTTCATTTCTCTTTTGTATAGCCCAGTTTCAAAAGAAGAACTTATCTCTATCCCCGAATATTCACCCATGAATGAACTCATGCCCGGTGTTTCTTTGGACCAAAATGGAACAAGTAATGCCAAGGCTCTTGAAGATCTCTTGGATTTTACAGGCCAAGCTACGTACTCCAAGATGTCCAGTGATACCATTAGCCTAGATGACTGTAACAAAAATTTAATTGAGGGATTTAACAGTCCAGGACAGGAAAATACACTTAATTCTATCTGTTGACAACCTCACTTTTCAGCAGAACAGATAAAGGTACAGTATTGTGATAAACATCTTAGATATGATAAATTGCTGGGATTACTTATGAGCTTCCCAGAAAAATATCGCAGTTGTAAACAACATATGTGGAGAGAGGAAGAAAGCTGGTCTCCTAGATATTTAAATTTAGCATAATCTTTCATATTTGCAGCTCTTTGTAAATTGGCATCATATGCAAACTGAGCGTATCATAGCAACCGGAAGTATCTGGTAAATGGAAGCATTTCCTTTATCCATTCAGAATATAGTGAGAAGAGTTGCTTTTTTTTCTTCGTTAATACAGTACCTTTCCTGTAAGTCTTTGGAGCCTCTTTGCATGAAGAAAACAGTTAAAAGTGAGGCCAGCCTAGAAAATGGTAGTTATTGTTGCTGCTTACTCTTTTCCGCTGCTGTAAATACTTGCAGCACGGTGCAGAATCGCTTATCCTGGAAAGCCTGCGAACAAGATGAAAAAAGCATAGTAGGTTTTAGTGACAGTTTCAAAGTACAGTGCCACAGTTGATTTTTTTGAGAGAGTGTATTCTAAATTACAAAATTGAGGTCACCTAACTTGCATAGCTGACTTGATATTCTTCTCTCTCTTTTTTTAATTGACAGAGGTAGCAATTTGTGGAGGATATATATCCCTGTGATGCTACTGGCAGTAAAATACGAGCTTGTCACTTGAAAAAGCTTCTGCAGTCCTTGAACACTGGATTTCAAATAATCAGAGCTGAATATAACTTTGTCTTCCCAGGGAGTATGTTGAATAACTGTCTGCTTTTGGCAGAAAACAGTGATCTAGAGCCTCGATGGTTTCAGGGAAGACTGAGCGTGCATTAAAATTTGAGCTTTAGCTGCAAATAAAGCACTTATTTCTTCTTTTAATTTAAAATTCATCTCAACACTTCACTGTGATTTTTACCTGTGCGTTCTATTTTGAAAGGATTCTTCCTTGAGCTTTATCGTACATCTATTTAGACTTTTTTTTCTTGTAAATAATGATGAGGTTTGCCCACAGTGCTTTGAAATGAAATAATATTCTGTACTTTAGTTTTGTGCCTATCTTTTTTTGTCTTTAATAAGGAGTTACTGGCAACTTTTATGCAGGTGTATAATTCAAAACTATAGCTGGAGAGGCTTGAAAAATATACAGCTGCTGGAATCAAAAGAGCCTTCTTACTGACTGTGGAGTGTGGGAGCTATCCCGCTATGGTTATGCTCACACTTTTAGTCACTAGTGGCACTTACTGGTTAATATTAATTAGTCCGGGAGCGACTATCAATTATGTGTTTAAAAACATACTTGTCTAACACCTGTAAACAAAGTAGGCAAAATGCCTAGCGTAATCCCTTAATATATATAGTATAGCTGTAGTAGATCCAAGTGAGTGGTCGGGGGGGGTGAGATAACATGTTAATCTTGGAAGATGCAGACACTTGATTAATACCAGCGGGCTTTCTATCATGTGGAGAAGTATTTTGGCTTCCTTAGAGGCTCAACAAAACAAGATTTAGTCAGCAGCAAAACAATACGCCAAGGTTGCAGCAGAACTACACAGGCTGAGGCACACACGGGGAGCGCCGCGAGCCCTTTTAGCGGTCTGTGAGCATCTGTATGGGAAGATTCACATGAGGATGTATAAAGTCTAGACATTATGTGCCATACAGTGTTAACTTTGTTGGTGAACTATGATAACTTTCTGCTAGATCATGTGCTGCTTTGAGGACACTTCTGTCCAGTTCCTTATAAGAATAAATCATAAATACAACTCTCTTTGGACACTAACACAACAGTGAAAACCTGGGAGGGATGGCTTTTTGCTTTTTAGTTTGTTTTTTTCACATGTAAGGGAGTTCACAGCGTAGCTTGAGCTCAGTTGTAGCCCCGTTCTTGTGCTTTTTAAAGCCAGCAACGGGAAAGTAATCAATGACATTATATGTGATGTATAAAGAAATCATACCTACAACAATCCAGCTCTATTTATGTTAGTGTACTTCAGAGAAACACTTTCTTTTGACTGTGCAGTAAGCTGTAGCATGGTACCGTGTCTTCTAAATTAGTCCTTCATCTATTTCCTAAATAATAAACAAACAAAGCCAGTTTGTTTTGCTGTGATACATTGTGTTTGACAAATGTCACATTATGTTTTATTATGGTGTCATTGTATAACCTGTAGATTTCTGTACTTGCATGACCTGTATAGCATGTATAAAGGTGAAATACATTTTCATTTATGAATCTAACTTGTTTCTTGGCTTTTCTTACTCCCAGAAAAAATATGACTAATATGAAAATCCACGTACGTTAATTTGTTCTGAGGTGTTTTCTGAAAGAGAGAGTAATACTGAATGAAGGAGTGGTTGTCAGAGCCTCAAAATATTTCACCATTGTTTCCTTTGCCAGACGCTAATTTGCTTTCTGGGGTCTTGCCAGTATGTGGAAGAAATACGGACTGGTGGCAGAAGAGCCTTAAGGTGAGGGCTTCCAAACTCTGGCATCCAGGGTGCTAGGGACAGTATACAAGCCAGTCTGCAGCCGTTCCTGTTCTCTGAGATATTACTTGGCAAAGAAAACAAGGAAAACTTGGGAGCCATGGCCAGTGGACACTCTTCTGTTGAGCAGGCAAGAGCTGTTCCGTAAGGGTACCTGTAACACAAATGCTGAACTTCTCTTCAAGCTACATGCACGTACTGCTGCTTAGAAAGAGGCCAGCCCGGAGCTCCTCTTAGTTTTCTAGTGAAACGCTGCAGGGGAAACATTCTGCAGTTCTTAATTCTCCTTTAATCATAACTTCAGTCAAAATCAAAAATGAGAGAATCTACTTTTATTATGAAGTGTATTAATACTTTTTATGGTGACAGTTCATCTCACTCTTACTAACTCTTGAATCATTCGTGTGATTTGTCCACTCAGTTATTTACTAAGATTAAAGGAAGCATGATAAGTGAGTATTCAGGAAGAAAGATACTGCATGTTTTTTCTTTATATTTGCTTTCAGGTGTAGCTTAGCAAATTTGACTGAATATCTGGAGCGAGTACTGTTAGCTGAGAGGTTAAATTGCTTCTGCTTTTTGCTTTTGATGATGTAACTTCTTCGTACCAACACCATACCAGTGTTCGCTGCTGTCATTCAAGTCTGCGCAATGAGCTTTACTTTTGATTTGTCAGTGGTCTTGAAGCTGTGGTGAAGGATCACTGGTGATTCACACGAGTCCTTGGTAGAGCTTTTGGGCCGCAAAGCACTTGAGAATCAAGCTGTGAAAAGCAGCAAGAAAAAAAGTAAAGCGGTGATCCTTGAATGGATTTTTATAAATGGATGAATGGAAATACTTTTTTCAGAATACTTTTATAAAGTGATCTGCAAAACAGGATTGTACACACCAAGAAGAACTGGACGCTGATACTGTCCTTTCCCAGATTTATTCTCAATAACTAGTATAACAAATAGTAAGCTTCTAATACATAAATAAATAGTACCTGTGAGGTAATTGGGTGTCACCGTCGCTCTTTGATTAGGTCTAGTACTTTCTGTGGTGTTGCCCTGGGAAATGACACCCAAAGCCTGTCTCGGGCCCCAGCAAGGCCCTGAGCAGACCTCCTGGCTCCTCGGTGAGTTCATTTCCAACCTAAATGGCATCAGTGAGGGGTGGATCTGGACCCCCCGATGCATTTTCATCTAGTGATGAAGAGATAGAAGGCGGGGAAAAATCATCCACTCTCCTGTAATTGTACAAATTATACGTGTGAAGAAAGCAACAGAAATAGCACAGACTGATTCTCCGGCTGGCGGGGTGGGGATCTTCCCTCCGCCACCTCTCAAAAGGAGAGCATCTCACCCCGCTTCCCACCACGGTCCCAGCCTCCCCATCCCCAGCGTATGCAGCTGAGGCACCCCGGCCACCACCCCGCTTGTATTTCAGGCATCAGCAGTGTGGCACGGCAGCTCTTTTCCTGCTCCACAGCCCCATGTGCCTGGTACAGCGCTGTGGCCTTCTCCAGCATCAGTCACGACCGGCCATGGGAGCACAGGATCCCAGGCCACCTCTGGGGTTTCAGCGCTGCAAGGCAGCCTGGAAACCCTAGTAGAAGACATCCTTCCCATAAAGGTTTAAACTGTGGTCCCTTCCCCGTATTAGAGCGTAGACAATTTAATATTCAAGAGCTGAAAACTGTTTACTCTGTGAGGTCTCTGTTTGCTCTAAGCCACGGCCCGTGTCCTGCACAAGAGGGAGACTGTCCTGTGAGTGGCACAAAGGGATCAGCGGGGATACGCTGCTCCTTCTCCTGCTTTCGTGAGCTGAGGGACTTCTTCCTTGCTCCTCCCCTCCCCCTCCCCATGCAAGAACAAGGTAGAGACTGAAAAACTCTCTTCGTTTGCTCTTGTTTTAGAGCAATGTTGTTCAAGCTGTTGGTGGCCTCCAAAACCAACGTGGAGAGTGGTTGTTCCCCTGTGCTGCCTCTGTGGAGGTGTGCACAAACATACATAAATGGCAGTTACCTGACATCTGGGGATGTTGGTTTTCAGTATTAAATTCTGAAAAATTTATTACTGCTGGGCCACTATGCTAAAATCTGGGAAATATAGTGTATATTATTACTGAATGCAATTTTCTTTGGATTTTCTTTTTAATCTTCAGAAAGACAGGTCTGAAATTCATTCAGTCTCTCCGGAATACATAGACTGAAGAATAATAGAAACCTTCAGATATTCAGATGCATTTTTGTTGTTGCTGATGGTGGCAATAATACCAGTCTGGAACACCACAAGCCACAATGTTCGTCTCTCCCCTGCGTTTTTATCCCATCATTTATCTTATCCTTATGATCTCCTACAGCAGAAGAGCAGGTGATGCTATTCACTCAGTTGGCCAATTTAACTTGTCTGTTGAAGCAACATGTTAAGTGTAAAAGCCCTTGAAATTGCAGGCAGAAACACCAAGAGAAAGGATGTTTAAGCTTTTAAAATAATTACATAAAGAATAAGAAAATGGTTTCTTGACCACCAGAATAATTTTTGATGCTTATTTTCTTCTCAGTTGCCTTGTTTGTTCTCTAGCTTGTATAGGTTTTATAGCATTTCTAATGATTCAAGATTGAGGTAGTAATGTTTTTAAGTAATGGCTTTGATGATTACCCAAGGCCTGCAATTTCCAGGATCAAAATAAACGCTCTGGAAACAAGTGTGTGATGTTCACTTGGGAGCTTTACAAAAATAGATGTGTATCCCTGCTGAAATCAAGCCGTAATGATTTCCAGATAAAAAACAACTATGATGCAGGAAAGATTCGGTGACTAGAAGGAAATGGTAGGCAACGTGCTCCGTGATCTATCAAGTCCCTGCTCTAAGAATTACTTTTTAAAATAGCTGCATGAATAGCTCAAACCAGAAGCTTTGCGTTATCACCTGTATCTTCTTGCTGTGTCTGAAAGGAGGAACTTGAAGTCAATGGCAGCTGCAGGTGATTGACATTATACAGGAATGGACCTAAGAACTTTAAATTACATAGCTGGAGAAAAAAATTAATGGGTGTGAGAGATGTTCACAATCAGGGAAATTACACTGATAGTATTTCCTCATTTTTTTTCTAGAAATAACAGCCACTCTCACCAAATTCAATACATGAGCAGCACAGGAAGCAGGATTGGGGCAGTGTCTGTAACACCATATTAACATTATGTTCATGCATTCCTTTTCAGAACAACTTCTCTCTTTTAAAATACATATGACAATATTGCCTGAAACATCATTATTAGTGCCTTAAATATGCAGAGCTATGGGGATTTATACCAATAAATTCTATGGAGTGACTCCTAATTTTCCTGGCGTGAGATCTCAAGAAGAGTTTTCACTCTTTCCTTTTTCTTTTCTTAAACCCCTTATCGGTTCAAATACGCAAATCCAAGAGAATACAAATTCTGGTGGTTGCCTGCTGGAATGAGTTTGTTCTCTCGGTTCCTGGACAGAGACTGCCCACGCCACAGCTGGCACAGAAACAAGAAATCTAAGCAGTCTTTTGGAGACTGAGTATCTGCAGTGGTGTGTCAGGGACAGCAACGAAGCACCGCTGGGACGGGCAATGACTATAATCCTGGTCAGAAACAGTTAAAACTTCCCCAGGTGGAGACTGGGTCAGAATTTCTTTCCTTTTGGCAAGAAATGTTTGCATTTCTAACCTATGTTTTTACAAGGTCAATTTATGCTGATGTTCCTGGGTCGGTGCTGGTTTTTAGAGAAGAAAGCGTCCTGTAGCAAATGAAACTGCTGGTGGATTTAGCAAATAAATGAGTTGGGGGAATGCGGGAGGGGAAGCGGGACGGGCAAAGGTAACAGTCGCTGAAGAATGCTAGGATACTTTGCACATATTTACTACCATGCAATTACTATTAAAATTCCTAAGACAAATTAGTATCAGTCATGCCCACACTGTCCTGGCAAGCTGAACATTTTGAAACTTGATCTCTCCTCGGACTTCTCATCCTGCCGTTTCACGGCAATTTCTCCTTCTGTCACCTTTCCAGGATCAGGCTCTTGCACAGGCGAAGAAAATGAAGCCTTTCTGCGCCTTTGCCTTCCTCCTTAAATTCATCTGCTGTGGCCTCTTGGGTGATAAGCCCGGTTCAAAGCCTTTGCCTTTAAAATCCTGTTACTGTATTTATGTCACACATCGGTGTTAATTCATACACTGAGATTCTTTGCACTGTTATATTGCCAAAATCCTACTGAGTTTACACGGGCCTTATGCCTAGCGGCAACAGCGCATTTTCACATGTTGTTACAGGAAAATCATGATAACCTCATAAATAAAACATACGGGCATCATTACATCATGAGAGCCCAGCCTCACCAAAGGCTCTTTTTTAAAGAGTAATTTGGTGATACTATCAGAGCCAAGTCACGCAGTCAGTCATCCTCTCACGTTCCTTCAGGTTTTAATTAAACGATTACTTTACAGCTTTCCTTAAATTTCAAAGCTAAATAATGTAGGACTTATTTCCTCAATTAAGGAGAGAATCGTTATCTGTTGCTCTCAGCCCAGACTGAAAAAAATACCACAGTTCCACAAAAAGCTGTTAAAGAAAGTTCTTACAACTGAATTTGTTTGGTTTTTTTGCTTTGTTCGGGACCAAATTCTTGCCTTGTCTGGATGAGGGGTTACAGATTTGAAGTTATTTTGACAAATAGCCTCAGGAATTGACCTAAACTCCAGTATCTCAGTTTCTATAAAGAGAAAGAACTGACACTTTTTTGCTGGGGACTTAGAGGTTTAGCTAATTTTGTTCCACTGAATGACAGAAATATTTTTTCAATTATTATTCGAAGAAGCAAATGAGTAGCATGCCTACAAGGAATTAGGCGGCTTGCTCTTGTTTCAAGACAGGATACATGCTTTGTGGTTTGGTGAAAGTATTTTGATAAAAAGAAGCGCCTGGTTGCGCTAAGGGGTAGGAGTGGATAAGTGGGAGAAGAAAGCATAAATGTGAAACTTCTCCAAAAACAGAGATCAAAGTTAATGAAGCCATGCAAGTCTTATCAGGAGATGTAATAAGATAGTGAAGTACAAACAAAACATTTCCCTTAAGATATTATGAGAGCTTGGCTGGTAAAACCGTGATTATCCTTGGACAGCAGTTCTCCATGTGGATCTTGCCTTTGCAGATGTTGGCTCCACCAGATCCTCTCTGCCTGCTCCACTGGGCTTTTCCCCCCTCTTAAGTATTAACGTGTACGGGCTCCGTCTGCAGACACCAAAGTGCATGGTGTATGACAACCAAGCTAACTATCTCCCTACATAGAGCTTTTAATTCCATTTATCTGGTCCACCTCAGTGGAGACCAGGCATTCAGCAGCGGCTGCTGTGGTGGTGAGCCCAGCAGTGCAGGAAAGCCCAGGCAGCGCTTCCCAGCACAGCTCGAGCTCCCTTGCTCGGTCTGACCACCAGGGATCAAGGAAAGTTTTATTTCCACTTTTTAAAAAAAAAAAAAAAAATACAGTTCAGTGAAGTTCAGCTCCGATAGTAATGTTTTATGTGGAAAACAAAATGCATCCATGAAAGAAGAGATACGCAGGATCTGTCTGCTATCGAGGGATAGTTTCTGCCTTTGAATTCTAGGTGACTTCCATTCATCATTTCCACGTATTTAGCATGCAAACCGCAGGCATGCTCTTTCCAAAGGGAATGTTTACTAAATTAAACATTAAAGGAATATGAAAGCTATTCTCTCTTCTAATGATACTTAATTAGAAAAAAAACCACATGGAAATAGATTAAAATAATTAGTCTTAATAAGCAGTAATTGCCAAGTCTTGTGCAATAGAATAGCCTTCACAGTTTAGAGATAGAGAATAATGATGCTGTGGAACTACTAATAGACACTGCTTTGAATATTAATTTAATTTGTAAAGTGTGTTTAAGTTCTTGTTTTCCTAGACTACACGGTCCCAACCATTGAGACCCATGTGTACTTACCATCCACCAGGATAGTGTCCATCCTGCTATCCATCACGATAAAAGTATATTGGATCAAGACAATCTGAGATGAATTCAAGTAAATAGGTTAATAATGAAATTTAATAATTTAGTTTATGTAATGTAGAAGTTTATCATATGCACAGAGAGGTGGGTTGTCTGTACTTAGTGCTTCGGACCAGTTTTTGCTTCAAGTGAGGCGTCTGCTTAGTTTTAAGTTTCAGGGCAGCGCTCACACCCCTACACGCAGAGAACAGGGAAACCACTACACCAGCTGAAGAAGGGAATAAAACCAAATCTTTTTTCTGTTAGTTCGACTTTCCTGATCTTGCGAATGAAACCGTAGCTGCCTATACAGTGATTATCCCATGTATTGTAAGAGGTATGCCAAACTGGTATTGTCCATTATCTGGTTGAGCCCCCCCGGCTGGCCCAGGTTTCTTTGGGAAAGTTAGGTTAATGGCATCTGCCCGCTTCAGTCTTGCTCGCGCGATCTAAAGCTCACTCAGCCCAGTTCTCACCCCAAGCTCCTGTTAATGAAATTATCAACATGGCAAAGAGGAAGCAAGCACTGTTTAGTGCAGCTTGCCACTGCATTTCTATGCCATATGGTTCAGTAAATCCTTTGCAGTCCCTTTTAATCGTGAAAACACTAGTACTAAATTTAAAAATAATCTTACACTTCTATATGCTTCTCTAATGAAAATGTCCAAGTGTTTTTGTGAAGATGCAGGAAATTATTCTGTATGGGAATCATGCGAGTTTCCTTGTTGTGTTTGAGCTAGTCTAAAAAGGGCTAAGGGACCAAGCAGCATCCTGCGGACACTCAAAGGCAACAACCAGATCTATAGCTGTGAAGAGGGATTCCTCGGTCCCACCTACAGCAACTCTGCTAAGGTCGAGATGGATGGATATCGGATGATAATGCTCTGCTAAGAAGCAGTCCTATAAACAGAGAGCAAGAAGATGTCAGCAGCTAAAACTTCAAAGGATGGCTAAAGTCAGCAGCCCACACTGGCATTGGGGACATAAGGAAACTGAAACCACTTCTCTGAAGTACATCTAATTAAGGCACCAACAGTAGGTTAACTTTTCCTCTCCAGTCTTTATCCAGTGAATACAAACATCTAACTTCACCCTATTAGGCCATGGTTTGACAATAGAGGAAATGCAGCACTACAGCTCTGAGCTGGGTCAGAAATGTTGAGTCTACATATCACAGAGTGCTGACTCTGGCTCTTTCTGGGGCTTAAATTAACTTGTTTAAAAAAAAACGTTGACGGGCTAACTTGGTTTTGGCAAGCTTTATACCAGATCAGATACCGTCTGCCTGTGCCACTGTAACGATGCCGTATCAGGTATCGCCCATCTTCCTGCAGCTACTGCAAAAATACAAAACCAACATCAATTCTGTGCTTGGACTAAAACAAAAGCATGTGCTTGCACCTGATCAGAATCGAATTTATGTTAATGAGTTGATCTGACAATGCATCGAACTAGTATTCGCCATCCTTCACCAACTGCCTCCGATGCCTGATGTAATCTAGGTAGCGCCAGTGTCTCCTTTTGCGTGTGGTTTTGCGTGATCTTTAAATCTGTTTCTCAGTGGTTTTCTACCGTATATGGGTACTCCCGCTTCGGAAGGCCTTCAGTATGTGTGGCATCTGCTCCTGCTGCTGAAGAGAAACCTCACTCACTCAAACGCCAAACCTGTTGGTCCTGCTGGGTACCATGACTGACAGCCAGGGCCTGGAGAGGAGCCTTCAGATCCCTGGGATCGATCCCGTCTCCCGGGGAAGGGCAGCGCTGCAGGAAGCACTGGGACGGCCACTCCAGGAATTTGAAAAGAGCTTTGGTAAAAACCCCACCCGAGCCCTCCGAGAGGCGCCCCGGGCCCGGCAGCACCGTCCCCTCACAGGTAAGCCATGGCGGCCTCACCGGCGGGCCGCACCGGGGCCGCGCCTGCCCGGGCGGGTGTGCGGCCCCTCCGCCCGCACCGCAGGGGGCTTCGCTGCCG
>VYZM01019492.1:135024-145282 GCA_013398915.1 Dromas ardeola | reverse complement strand
CTGACCGAGCCCATCCCCCGCCCCGGCGACCGGGGAGGAGCGGGCCGGGCCGGGCCCCGGGGGCTCCACCGCCCCGCGCTGCGCCCACCGGAGGAGGCGGGGGGGTGGGGGGGAGGCGCCGCTTCCGTTCCCCGCACTGACCCGGGAGGTGCTGGCCGGGGGCGGGAGGTCCGGGGGTTTCCGCTGGGCCCACCTTGGATCTGCTGTTGCCTGGGTAGCCTGGAGCAGCGGCGTCCGGCGCCCGCCTCTCCCCGCCTGGGTATGCGTGTGTGTGTCTCTACACATGTGTGTTCCGACGCGTGTAGCTCACGCACTCGGCGGGGTTTGGGAGGGCCAGGAGCGGAGGTCGGGGCAGGGGCGACGAGAGGTGCTGTTGGGGCTACCGCCGCCGTGCCCCCCGCGTCCTGAGGGTTCCAGAAAACCCGTGTTGCCGTGATCCCGCCGGGCAGAGCACGGCGGAGCTGAGCTGAGGTCGCCGCTGTAAGGACAGCGTTTTCCTCGGAGGTGAGCAAGGCATAAATAGCGGCAGTCCCTGGTGATTTATATGTGGCTCCACGCAGGTTTATGCCAGTCAGTGTGTTTATAATAAAGCAGTACAGGCTTTGTACAGCAGTCGTATTCTCGTTCCAGCGCGTCTTTGGTTTAGCTTAATACATTTTCAGGATTGAGTCAAACCAAAGCAAGATGAATTGGTGCCGATTTGACCAAATCTGTGTTTTCTGATACTTCTTCGGTTGGTTTAGTTGATCATGCGCAATTATTCATATGCACCTGAGGGGGCAGCAATGTGTTAGGAGGAATCAATGATAGCAGTCTCCTCACCTGGCTCAACTCCATCCAGAACAGCAACACCTAATTTTTGTTGCAATTCTTAAATGCCCCAAGTCACTTGTAAATACAGTTTAGGTTCCTGAATTACAAGGGTTTAAAACAAAGGCTACTCAAATTGCTGGGAGATTTTTAATTACCTGGTTACCTTGTGTGTTTGCGGGCCTCAAGGAAAAGTGAATCTTCTGTGAAAGTTTTGCTGGGTGTGGACGGCTGGAGGAAGAGCATGGAAAGAGGATGCCAGGAAGGGAGGGGAAGAAATATGTAAAAGGCATGGAAGGATCTCTGGTGACGGAAGCCGCGTTGTGGCAGGCTGTGAGACACAGGGCTGGGCAGAGAGGGGCAGAGAACATGGATGACTAAGTCTTTCCCCTTGTTTTCATCTTTCCATTCTGAAGGACTAATCAGAAGCTATGAGGATTTTTCTGGTAACTTTTTTTTTTTTTAAAATACTGGTGTTGATGAGGTGAGCTGAAATTAATTAACTTCCTTTAGAGGCACACCCTGTTATACTGATAAACAGCTGTCTGTCTTAATGACTGTCCATGCACTCCTCCACATCTGCCTTCAGCAAAATAACTGGTATTTCTGCCACACCGCTTTTGTAAGAGTGATCAAACCAACTCTCCTTCCGCCTGCGCAGTGATGAGATGGGCTTGATTTTGGTGCAGTCTTGCCTTGTGGGTATTCACCTGTCAGGAGGTAACGTAGGCTGGGTTGGTGTCGCAGCAAGCTGGCGGGCGATGTGGTTGCACACAGTTAGGTTTGCTCTCCCTCTCGTGTGGCAGCAGGCGCTCGCTGTCTGTGAGGAAGGGAGGAAACGTGCTGGGAGCCTTCCAGCAAGGGCTTATTTCTCCGGTGTGGCTGGGGAAGGCAGCCTGGACTTCCCGGCCTCCTGGCAGTGCTGCTGCGTAGCATTGGCGATTCTGAATCAATAAGAGTTTTCTTTTGGTTTTCTGGTGTTTTTGTTACTCTAGGTTAAAAAACAAAGGTCTCCATTACGGTTTGTACATGTTGGGAGAGCTTTCAGTAGGCAGTAAGTTGTTGTGGTTTTGTCTCTGTGACTATGACAGGAGCAGATTTAACACGCTTATGGTGTCCCCGTAGAAACTGGTAGGCAGAAGCGGCTGGGGATGGTGCTTTGACATTTAAGGCTCTGTAATAGGCGGGTGTTAAAGGCCTCTAATTCAGTGCATTATAGAAATGGCTTACCAATATGTTTATGGGTTGTGCTTTCTTTGGGGGGCGGGGGGGAAGTGTTTATTTGAGAGTGAAATACCTAGTTTATTATGTGATACAGATTTATCCTGCTCGTTCGTTCCAAGTTGGCATTGTAGTCTGTTTTTCTGCAAAGGTGAGGCATCGCCTGCTAATTAGTGTCATTAAATGGGTTGGTTTTAAATGAGCACACTGAGCTTAAGTTACACGCTCAGTGGATCTACCCAGTTATTTTCATTCTTTTGCTCAAATACACAGAGGCAGGGGAATACTTTCTATGTATCTCCAGGAATTGCTTAAAATTTGTTTTGTGGATAATTTAGGAAATACTGTATGTTCTAGCTAGGCCTGTACTTTCTGTGGTAGGTGTTCATCCTGCTGTGAGTTGAAGGGGGAAAAATCATTTTTATATCCATCTATTCTGTCTAGCAAGCAGAGGAGAGTGATGCCCGCATGCTGCCCCTGCATGGGATGGTTACCTCGCTAGCCTGAGGCCTGGCTGTCTGTTAGCAGATCCTTGGTATTTGGGATACAACCTGTGTAAAGCCTGCCATCCCCAGCTTGTACCAAAGAAAAAGGATAAAGCTGAGAAGGAGGACAAAAAAGTTCTCTAAAGCCACAGTGGCTGTGGTTTTGGGAGGCCAGAGGGCTGCTTCTGGTGCTGGGGAGACCCTGTTTCTTGGCAGACAACCAGGAGTGTTGGAGCTCACCATGCTCCTTGGGTTGTGGCACATTTGGCAGGGGAGCGGGTTCGTGGTGCTGTCATCTGCCATTGCTGCCCAATGTTCCCAGCTGTGCTGCCACAGCTGCCTGGGGAGGTGCTGTGGACCGGATGAGGAAACTTGGTAAATATAGCATGGCAAGAAAAAGGGAAAATGGAGAGGGGTGGAAAAAATAGCCCTGTCATCTAACTGGTGGTGGTGAGGATTCAGGCTCTGAGGCTGCAGTGACCCTGGGGGTGGTGCCACCAGACCTGCTGCAAAATATTTTGGAGATTCAAAGCATAACCTTGAAGATGTGGAAGGTGTTCTGCAAGTGACGAAAGCCCAGGAGAAGGGATCTGTAATCAAAACAAGAACTCATTGAATATCGGAGAGCTGTGAGGAAACTGAGGATGGAAATTTGGATCTCCGTTGTTTGCATTGATCTTTTACCTGCAATGTTGACTAAAAGAGAGAATGGTTTAGAAATCCCTCAGCTGGGTTTCATTTGCCTCAGTTGGGGTGTGTGTCCTTGACTTAAACAGCTGTTCTAGCTCATAGTTTTCAAACCTGTCACATATGTCCCGCCCTGAGGCGATGTGCCTTGAGTTGGGTGTCACCTCCCTGGTCTGGCAGAGCTGTAACTCGGCTCCAGGCACCTCTCTGGCGCTGGGGCAGCGATGCTGGAGCATGGGGCAGGGTTTGTGCTGCATGCTTCGTGACATCCTTCCTCCAGCCCCTGCAGGACTGAGGGTGGTGGATGAAGGTGCCAGCTGGGAGCCGTAGTTTGGAGGTTGAAGGTGTTTGGTAGAAAAATTGGGGAGAAATGGGTGTATGCATGGCCTAGCGCAGCACTGGAAGCCTCCACCTGTGGTGATGGTACCCCAGTCAGTCTGGCTAAAGGACATGTGAAGTCCTGTTGCAGGTTCAGAAACGTTCAGGCTGGTTTACTGGGAGATGTTTCTCTGTTCTTACGCTTTTTCCTGGGCATTTGCTGTTGGAGGTGATAAGATTTGCCTGGAAGCTGAATGGTCAAGAACATGCCAGGCTTGTGTCCTGCTTGGACAATGGCTGGGGTGGGAGCCGCATGGACAGCCTTTGAATTGACTATTTTAACTTACCTACTAGAAAAGTTGCCAATTCTATACTTTTCACTTAAGCATAAGGTTAAATGGCCTTCTGTATTGCAGGCTTCAAGAGCTTTCTTGTGGTGTGTTTGTTTTTTTTTTTCCTCCCCCTGCCCAAGTCTGGATTGCAGCTGAGCTTTTAATTTGATTGCATTTCTGTCAAATACTTGGCTGTCTTGGTGTCGAGACTCTCAATTCCTGGTTTCTCTTTCTCGACAGACACTTCAGGAATACATGCTTTGGCGTGTCCCTTGCCGCTTCCAATTGATCCCCTGCCGAGAAGACAGTCAATGAAAAGCTTGCGTCTACTCCTTATCTTTTTGGGCAGAGTGAGAGACTAGTGAGCTGGGTAGTTTTTGCAGCAAGGGTCAGTGTCTGTCTTCCTGTCTGCTGTGTGACCCAACCTATGAAAGACTTGCTTATCCTTTCCTTCTCTAAAAGTTTTGGGAGGCAGTGGCAATGGCGGTTGGGCAGTCCCATACAAAGGGGTGAGGAGTGACATCTCCCTTCACTACAGGTGAAATGGCAATTGAAGAGCAGCTTCTTGATGGTGAGCACTACTGCTGTTGACCTGCCCTTTGCGTGTCCTGCACAGGGTTTCTTCCGTGACATGTTGTAGATGATGAAAGGCACACAAAAGGCATGTAAAGCAGTCCACGTATTTATGGTCTGTTTACAGGAGAGTTAACTACTTCTGTGCAGTCTGTGCTCTATCTGCAAGGTTTTAGCTGTTTGGGGCTTGCTGGTGTGAGGCTCTTCGTGTTAGGAGGAGCTTCGGTTCCCCTCCATTCAGCTGGATCACGGCAGTCATTTGTGATTTCTTGTATTTCATGCTGGAGAAAAATGAAGGAGACTGAAGATTGTTCTGTTCAGGAGAGCAAGTTGTTAAAAATTTATAGCCTTTCTGAAAGAATGTGGCACATCCCATGCAACTTCTGGTCATTTTCAAGTTACTTCTCTGGAGATACTCCTTTCAGGTTTGTAGTAGAGATACTACAAGAATTTCGTACTTGCCAAAGCACTGATATCTCAAGGGCGGAATCAAAGGAGAGCTGGCAGCAGGCTTGAGGCCACTTCCTCTGAGAGGCAAGTTGTCTGATTTCAATTCCAAAAGTCAAGGAAAAGAAAATAAAAGGTGGGGTTTCTATTAATACTTAAAAACTATCTAAGCACAGTTACTTATACCTCCTTCAGTGAGTCACTTATTGTTGTAACACAACAAACACAGGGAGCACTATGAGCCTAATAATACTGCTTCCTGGTTAAAAAAAGTAGTTATTCATGTTTTCATAGTGACAGCATCCCATAAAGTACAGCAAGAGGACATGGTAAAGTTCAGAACACAGATCATAGCAGGTCTTGGCACCTCTGCTCCAACATGGGCTTCCTGGTTCAAGAAGGACGGGGAACTGCTGGAGAGGGTGCAGCGAAGGGCTACAAAGATGATTAGGGGGTTGGAACACCTCTCTTATGAGGAAAGGCTGAAGGATTCGGGACTCTTCAGTCTGGAAAAAAGATGACTGAGGGGAGATCTTATCAACACTTACAAATACTTAAAGGGTGGGTGTCAGGGGGATGGGGCCAGGTTCTTTTCAGTGGAGCCCGGCAGCAGGACAAGAGGTAATGGGTACAAACTTGAGCATAGGAAGTTCCATCTCAACATGAGGAGGAACTTCTTTACTTTGAGGGTGGCAGAGCACTGGAACAGGCTGCCCAGAGAAGTGGTCGAGTCTCCGTCTCTGGAGACATTCAAAACCCGCCTGGACGCGTTCCTGTGCAACCTGCTCTAAGGTGACCCTGCTCTGGCAGGGGGGTTGGACTAGATGATCTCCAGAGGTCCCTTCCAACCCTATGATTCTTTGATGACCTGGCCTTTCGGAAGCACCTGGGTGGCTGACTTGGGAGCCATAAGGCTTTCACTTGATTCGAGTAATTCTGCTAGAGACAGGCTTGCTACCTGGGCCCATCCTACAAAAAGCTTGCTTTTGGTGTGGAACCGTATTGCTGGTCTAGGTGAGATGATTTTAAACTTGAATTTAGCAACGTGCTTACAAATTCTGTATAGATTAATTTGTGATTCTGGTGTTACACTGGGAGTCTTGATTGGGATTGAGTGCTGCCTTCTTTGTATGCTGCATATTGCATCTTGAATCTCGCTTGTGGGGAAATCATATTGTGTGGGTCACTTTTTAGGCAGCACATCGGAACAAATGAACGCTTTTTTTCCGCTAAACAAAAGGAGTGTCTTCATTGGAAATTACAGTAGTCTCTTTATCCTAAGGCAAGATCTAGAACATGCTGTCACAGTCTTTCTCATGCTTTTAGTAATGATTGTTTAGCCAGTCTCAAAAGAATAAGGAATCTTTCATTTTGTATGTTCAGTTTCTAGCTTGATCAGTCTGCGATGAGAGATCCTGGCAGATCAGGTTCTGTACGATGGTTGGGTGAGGTATAATGGTACTTTTGTCTTTTTGGTGCTTACATACTCGCTTGAAAATGAAGGATAAAGTTCAGAACTGAAGTGAAGATAGAAAGAATGGATTTGAGTGGCATGTAAAACACTGTCACTTTTTAAAGCTTACAAGAAGAGAGGGTAGTAGTAAAGCTTGGGGGACATTCACTTCTTTTTGAAATGTGTTGGCCAGGGGGCATGGTTTTTTGTTTCTGAAATACTGTTCAGCTTGATAAGGTGTGGGGTTTTTTTATGGGTGAGAAATAAGAAAATATTTTGGTCACAAAAGTGCTTTTCTTTGAAAAATAGTGTGAGTATTGGCATTGGAGCATCATATTTGATTTTGCCTAGTATGATCTTAGGGTAAGCAAAGGGCCTGAAGTTAATTCATGCCATGCAGTCCTCAGATACGTGCCTTTAGTATTTAAGAGGCAACCCTAACTTCATATTTGAAAGTTCAGGTAACAAGTATTATATGTTGTCTTTGGGGTACTTTGAGGTTGGTTTGTTTTTTCCTTCACTATCCCTTGCAACACTTCTTACAACTTCATGCCTTGTTGCATGGAAGGACTCATTGCAGAGCAAATAGTCTTATAGTAAACAGGAGATTTTTGAGATTTTTAAAAAAAATGAATTCAAGGGAGTTTTCTCCAGAACGATGCTGTTGCTCTGTCTTGCAAATAATTGTCTGGTTATCTGCTGGTGCAACTTAATGAGCAGGAAGTGAACGTTTCCAGAATCACTCTGAAATGTACTGGATGGCTTGTCTAACATCCACCTGTGATGGTAGACATCAGAAGCGTGCTGTACGCTGTCCTCTCAGATACTGCTATTTTAGCCATGAGCTAATTGTACAAAAAAACCAGATAGAACAAGGGGTAGTACTTTATTTGAACAATGGCAGGGGGACAACGACGGGGATGGGTGGGTGAGGGATCAGGCATGTGGGTGAACACCGACTTCTCCAGGTTTCTTGCGTGCCTTAAAGCATGCTGGTTTTTCTCCCCTTTCAATTTTAGTTGGTTAAGTAAAAGATTCAGTTAAAGAAATTATTTGAGCACTGGGAGTGTCACAAAGGCCATACTTGACCAGTCCAGACTCATTTTCTTTCTCCGTGAGTGTCTGTGAGCAAATACGTACAAAAAATACCACAGCATGTGTAGAGTGACATTGACCTGGGCGTATTCTTTCAGTTTCAAGTGACTGGTTGTTCATTAATTTCAGAGCTGTTGATGGATCTGGTTTTGTATCTATTTATATTTCTGGCCTTTACAGCATCTTGTTGTAATTAGGAGCTGTAGCCATGAGCTTGTGGTCCAAATTCCAACTTTTAACCAGTTACCTGATAATTTCACTCTGCTGTAATCCTTGTGTCTGCTACATAATGAATAATCATTTCCATTCCTGTTCACCGGTTACATTACTGGTGAGTTTGTATATCCTTTCATCACTTGTTTTCCAAGTTTCTAGTATCTTTTTGCAAAGAAGTGTAGATTGCACTGATATTTTTCTCATTCTTCCATAGCTTTTATGAGAAGAGATGCCCAGAGCTACTTCCAGGGTTCAGGAGCAGTTGTTTCTGTCATAGTGCCTCCACTGTATATTTAAATGTGTGTCTAGGTGGTAGGTTATTAACAAGTTAAGTACAAAAACAAAAAGTGCATGTGTATTTTTTTTGGATAAAGTGTGTGATGATACAACAGTTGAGACTTGGTGGAGAGGTTACAGGAGGTCTGTAACCATGTAAAAATATCAGAGTGTGTTACAAATTTGAAGTTGAGTATACATGAAGTCCAGAATGTTAATTAATGCAAAAACATTTTTCTTTGTAAACTTGATTTTTAAAGCTGGCTGTCTCTCCTCCCTCTATCATCTATAGCATTTAATGCATACTAACAATCACAGCACTCTTTCAATTGCTGCAGCTTGCTTGTGAGATTATTAACATTTAAAAACAGAGTGAATAAACAGCATTACAAAATGGAGCGAAAAAGGGAGCAATGGTGTCAAATATTTAAATCTTTATAAAGAAAATAAGCTGTGTTATAAGGTCAACAATTAGGAAAAAAGTTACTCGCCTTAAAATGGGAATTGGAGGTAAAAGCAAAACATCCTAAAAATACCCGTCACCCCAACCTTAAAGCATCAAATAATACACTTGTTAAAAACAACTGTCCTTGTTGCAATTTGTAGTGGGATTCTGTTATCAGAGTAGTAAACTGTATCATTTTTACAGCTTCAAGGAACTCACATAAACACGTGAGAGAAGATGACAAGATCTAGATCAAGATCACCACGATGGAAACCAAGGTAAATATTTATAACTTGTGTTCTGAAATGTTGGTCTATATGCGGATTTATAACTAGGACTTAAAACTTGCATAAAAGAAGGAAAATTGCATCCAGAGTTGCAATTTGTTAAGTGTATTCTAGAAATTATAATTTGCTTTCCAAACTGAAAGGCTTCTGCAATTTTGTTTCCCAACTCACGATTTTATTATTATGAATTTTTTTTTTAAGATGGAGTTGTTAAGGCTTTGCCGTTTGCCAAGAACCTTGTTCAGCTTGCATGTTTTGGGACTTGGAACTACCTTAAGGACAAAATCTAACCAAACTAGTTAAGGTTAATTTTATTCAAACACCACCTGCTGCACTTCATGTCTGTAGCTCACTCCTGTTTTGTGTCTTGGTCAACAGGGAGGGCCAGGTTGACTCTTAAAAAAAAAAAAAATCAAACATAAAGCAACAAACAACAAAAAAACTGCTTAGTTCAAACACCTCAGGCTTTCTGAGCCTTTGGGGCTGACCCGCACATTGATCTTTAGCACAGCTAGATATGCCTTGCAGCACAAGGCGAACTGAAAATATGTGAGTCGGTGCTTTTCTCTTTGGACACTAGCCTAGTAGTGTGTGTCATTGATGTATGTCACCAGAATAACATCCAAGTTACTTCGTGCCATTAGTTACCTGCCTAATTTTTAGGATTTGCAGTGCAAATTTGAGGTATTAAAACTAGGAGGCTGGAATACAATTTTAAGTGTTCAAGAGCTATTAGTGTGTAATATGAAACTACTTTTTTGCTGGTTTTGGGTTGCTTTTCTAAACAGACTAATTAAGTTGTGATGACCAAGACCAAGGGAGTTTGGTGGATAACGCAGAAAAATGTGGTTTTGTTTGTTTTTAAAAAGAGAAATCTTACTTGCCTCCATGCCAGATCGATAATGGTGAATATGTCCTTTGAGTGAAGGCAGGGAGAAATGCCATAGCTCTCATTAAAATGCAAGCCTTAACCAGAACAACACGGGGTGGCAGCAGCAGGATGGGTGCTATTGGAAGTTAGCCATTATAGTTTTATGAAGATCTGTGGCTCTTGGTTAGAGCTCATTTGCAGAAACGGAGCAAATAGTTATGCTAAATTGTACACTTGCAATATGTGTATGAAGGAAGTGGTTTCCTTGCATTTTTTCAACTTATATTTTTCAGTGTTTTTATTAAAGAGCGCATCAAGAGCGTACAGCGAATACTTGAATACAAGCAGAACTGTTATGTCTGAGATTACTTTCTGGCTCATGGTAGTGGCTTGTGCTGTTTGTTTTTTTTTTTTTAAGGAGATTTTGGCTAAAAACTCTTGACAGGTTGCTTTCATTTTTGTAACTAGGTGAAAATGCAAAGCTGAGTGATGCAATTGAGTGGATCTTAGCAACTGAATCTTTAATAGCAAAAGCTGCAGTAAGTGTGGAAGTGCATAGGTTTACGTGTATGTACACGTATACATGATTACACAAAAAGACGAAAACATCTTTCTCAAACTTTGTCTTTGCAGGAAAAAGCCTACCTGTGTGACATTTTAAATAGGATATTTTAGAATGTTTTCATTCAGGTTTTGGGGTTGTTATGGCATGCAAAGGAAAGCTGAAAGGTTGGGGTTTTTT
>VYZM01019492.1:119083-134958 GCA_013398915.1 Dromas ardeola | reverse complement strand
CCACTTTTTTTCTCTTGGCACTGAAAAAGATAGGGAATGTTTGAGAAGTGTGAATATGTGTCTAACAGTTGTTTTCAATGTAGTGGAAACTTCATATATATGAACTTATTTTTAGTTTTAAATGAAAAAATGCAAAGAGAGAAAAATTTTTTACTTACTACTATTTTGAGTGGGTATTTCTACTATGAAATCTTTCAACAGAGTGAAAGTGAAATGGCACTTTTTAATATCTTGGCCTGTCTTTAGTTTTTTTTTTTCCAGTTGATTTAAAATTGTGTATTAAACTATACTTCCTTAGGAGATAGATGTTCTCATTAAGAGGTTGATTCAATTTTATGGGACTACTCAAAGTGGATTTTGTTTTTGCCTTAGGTCCCTATCTCCAGCATTTAGGAGTCCAGAGCACCATAGACAAAGGCATGCTCATATTAATTATGACTGTGAATATAAAAGCTTTCGTAAGGACCCAAAGAAACCTATGCCTTGGAGAACAGAAGATGAAAAATATGGACAAAGCAATTCCAGGTTTGCACCTCATAGAAATAACCACCAGAGAATATATGAACGTAGATCACCTTCACCAAACCTGAAAAGAATTCCTATGGAAGATACTTACAGTCATAAGCCCTACAGAACACATTCATCTGAAAGAACTGAAAGCAATAGGAGATGCCAGTTACCACCAAAATACTTGGAAATACCATATAAAGAGCACGATCGTCCGTTTTATCAACACAAAATGGAAGACAGATACATGTTTGAGCACTACAAAGTCACTGGAAATGAAAAAGGAATGAAACCTTTTCATAGACCGTTAGGGGCTTCATGTAAACTTGAAAGAAAATGGCATGAAGATGACTTGAGGCACCAGAGGTTACACGAAGAGAAGTATGGTCAGTCACCCAGAAGAGTTTCTGATGAATTTACGGCAAGGAGCTCTTTACAGAAGAGGTATAGGAATAAAATAATTAAAACCTGGGTATTGTGGTGTAAAGCCTCAAGTGAAAGTCTGTTTTCATTATAGTTGAAGATATCCACCTTGAAACACGTTGGCCACTTTGTAGTTTAATTTTGGGCGACTGGTAGTAGTGAAGTATTTGTCTTTTAAGTAAATCATATTGATGGCTAGAGTATGAAAGGATAATATTTCCCTCTTAAGAGCCCCTGCACATCTGTACCTTGGCGTGAGGGATTGTGGGTTAACTTGCCACGCATTCTGCTGTCCAACATTCTGCACATATAAGTTCTCGCTTTCTTCTCTAGTGCAAGTGTAAATTGCTTTATGTCAACACAGGTATCCTGAAGATCACGATTACAGAGAATATGGGCACACGTCTAAAAGGGCTAAAGAAATGGAGAGGTATGACGGTGGAGAAGTAGCAAGAAATTCCAAGTGGAAGCAAGAACGTTCTTTTCCACCCTACCAAGAAAAGGAGGAGCAAAGAAATCTGGGTGCCCAGTCCCACCGGTCGGCTGAAAGGGAGTACTCGGAGGGTTCTGTCACAAAGATAGCCTATGAGTACAGTCACAAACGGCGCAGGCATCTGGATGGGGAAAAGCCTTTTTCAGACGATAGAGCTCAGAAGTATGTGAAGCAGGAAGACCAGAAATATGGTTCTTCTAAGGGTGCCCGGAATAGTAAAGAGTTAGATTACTTTAGCGGTGGAAGAGCGAGACGGACTGAAGACGGGCACATCGAAGTACCTGTTAAATATAGTTCAAAGAAAGCCTGTGATGCTTGTGTTAACTCTTCCAAAACGGATGTTGATCTGAGATCTTTTAAAAACAAACCGAAGGAAAGAGTAAGGAAAGAAGGGGAATTCAGGAAAAAAGTAGATTCCTCCGATAGCCAGCATGAGTCGAATCATACTGTTTCAGATGTGAAAATGTCAGATGTCAACTGTAGGAGGGAACATCTCACAATCAAAGTGGATATGAAGAAAATGGTGACCAAGTACAGGTATTGGTTTTCCCTCACCTCTTCTTCTTCCTTCCTTTCTCTTTACAGTTTATGAATATTGGAGGAAAGCACAGTTTCTTTAAGAGGTAACCAGGACAAACTAAGGTTGTACCTTTTTAATTTTACTTCATTAAAAAAGTTAACTTGCCCAGACTGGAAACTCACAGCCTACCTCTATTAAAAAACAAACCAAAAAACCTCCTTAGTTCATTTCATGCAGATATAGTAAGAAGGGGAAGAGCAGGTATGCCTGACACAAACCTGTAGTTAAAAGTTGCTTATGATAAGTATGTGTGTTACTTTTATTTAAAAACAAAACCAGAAAAGCCTAGTCCTGTGCGTGCTTCTGGAATATGATGGCATTTTTTTGACTGAGTCATCCCTCATTTCTTCTAAAAACTAGATAACCTTTAAATTACTTAAATCTCAGGCACACATTCAGATATTCCAGATCTCAAGTTCAGTAAAGCTGTTGAAAAATTAGAGATCCCTGGGTTATGTTATTTGTTGTTGTAACAAATGAAGTGGCAATCTGTTGAGGCATCAGAACTGAAAAGCAGTAGAGTCTGCTTCTGTCTATCTTCTGTGTAATACTTCTGGTTGCCTTTAGCATTCTTAGTGCTGGCTGAATTGGAAAAAAATGGTAATATTATGAAAATCTAGATGATGGATACATGGTAGAGAGTAAGCAGCTTGGTTTGTGTGGGTTTTTTTTGCAGGTTTTTCTGGTATGTTGCCTTGCTGTTGCAGGCAAGAATGTCATATAATGGCAGTAATCCTTTTTGGAAGGGATTACCTTCCCTTCCAAAACGATCAACCTTCATTTTAAAGGTATTTTGCCTCTTGTCCCAAATAAATAAAACATCTATATAATTTTTTTTTTCCCTTTACAGTATTTCAGAAACTTGTAATACAATGGAGAGTTACAAAGACGAGTTACTGTCTGCACCTAAGGGGCTAATATTAAAGACTGAGGAAAGGGAAGTGGAGTAATGCCCCCTGTCCCAAGCTAGGACAAGCATTTAACTTCCTGAATGATAATGTAGGGAAAATAACTTAATTATTGTTGCGTTTTGTCAAAATCCCACAGAACGATTCCTGTATCTGGTAGCCTCTTGCTGCTGTTTTTGAAAGTCATGCGCAATGGACATGGTAATTATTTGCAGACTGAAGAAACTACTACATTGATTACAGATAATTTAATGTGCAGAAGGCTTGCTTCTGCATCCAGAAATGCTAAATGGTTTGGTTTTGTTTTGTTTGTTTGTTTTTTTGAGAGGAGAACACTAATTTTGCAGAAGCTGATGATTGGGAATATTCATGCAACCTACTTCAGGCATTTAACAAACACCTGACTTGAAATGATTCAGCTGAGAAGAATATTTTCTTTATAAACCTGAGGAGCAGGAAGATAATTCAAATAGTCTACAGTTGAGATTGTTCGGATTCCTTCTTGCATATTTCCAGTTTACTGGGGGCAAATAAGTAGCTTCTGGCACCTGCTAGAGGGTATTTCTGATAGAGTTTTTGTATGAAATTCTAGTCTTGTGTGCTTCAAATACAGCATGGGCCGGCACATAATCACTTTGCAGAATGCGCAGTAAATAGAGGTTTTTACATGGGCTGTTTGAGTCCTCAATTTATCTTTCCAAATGACAAGCATTTTCCTTGCAACGTGAACAGCAGGATTTTTAAAGTGTTATCTTCCTTGTCAAAATAACTCTTAAGCATGCAACCATTTGGTGTGTAAATTTACTTAGAATGAGTAAAATTTGACAGAAAGATGCTAAACACGTTCTTAAGTTCACACACTGCCACTGGAAAGCTGTTTCACTAGGCTCAAGTGATAATTCAGTTTCCAAAGATGCTGTGAGATTTTTGCATATCTGAACTGTTCTTGAAAATTGTCTGGTAGCTCCATATAAACAAAGACACACACATAGTTGCTTTCCAAAATTATGCTCAAGTAGTAGATCAGGATCTTCGTTTGCCTCTTTTATTTAATAATCTAGATGAATTAAGTTTATAATTCACAAGTTTTCTATTACATACTTCACTGAAACAAGGATTCCTGAGAGTGTAGGCTCTTTGTATTTTATTATAGCTTTTCTTCCTTGTGATTTTTATGAGTTTTTTTTAATTAAAAAAAGGAACAAAATGAGACCTTGGTTTTATCACGTTTATTCCTAAAATGAACTTCTTCATTTATTGTTTTGTTCTACTCTATTTGAAGTTTTTCAGATATAGTGAATTATTTTAAAAGTGAGTGTCTGCAAATTTTTATTTTAGGGCTGCTTCTAGTCATACTACAGAGAGACAGATGTCACATGATCTGGTTGCTGTTGGCAGGAAAAATGAAAATTTTCATCCAGTGTTTGAGCACATGGAATCTGTATCGCAAAATGTTGAAAACGACCCATCAAGAGAATTTACTCAAGAAATAATCACAATTATCCATCAAGTTAAAGGTGGCTGTAATATTTGGGGTACATGTGTGTGTTTATGTATTTATAATTATTAAAACCAAATCTTATGAATTAGATATGTTGTCCTTGTAAGTCTCAGGTGTTTGTCTTTGGCTTCATTTATATTTTGGCTTAATTCTATACTGGTTTAAGGAAAATGTAGGTTGAGGATTTCAAGTGGCTGGGTGGAGAATGATTGTAAGAAGATCTCAGCCTGTAAGAGGGGCATCATTGTGGAGTGTTAAGGTCAAAAGAATTTTATGGTAGTACTTAAGACTAATCTGCTTGTTTGGGAACAAGAGAAGAAAAAAGGAGTTTTGCTGTAGTCACAACTTCCTAGTTATATATAGTTCCTTTAATTTTTCAGATTAGTGTTTAGACTGATGCATCATGTTCAGTGTTGAACTTAATTATAGATTCTAGTCATTTGAGTACTACCATAATAGAGCTGACAAATAGTTAATTTTCTGTTGAGCTTAATCTTATTTAATAACAAGGATGTCTAAGTTGGGCTCACCTCATCTTTCATTTCTGAATGTTAAACTGCAAGTAGAAATAGTTTGACATTTAATCTCAGAAGTTGTCTTGGTGTCCTTAAGAGTTAATCTTTTAAAAGATACAATTTCCCACTGTGCGTTTCAAATGCTACAAATAAACATTCTTGTATTTAATACCTCTTCACAGCAAATTATTTTACATCTTCTGACATAACTCTGCATGAACGGTTCTCAAAAATTCAGGATAAACCAATTGCAAATATGAATGAAGTTAAAATACGTCTGGATCCAGAAATTCACAGGTAACTTCTGTGCTTTTCGCATTAAGGTATTTAATCTTTGGTAGACTTTCCACAATGTAAAGTGTTTTTTCACTGACTCTAACTACCTGCCCATAGTCTGCAAAGAATTCTGCAGTTGGTCAATAATGCTTTTGCTATTTATAGTGATGGCACTTGTTTTTATGTAATATTTTTGCATTCCAGGAGGATTGACATGTCTCTAGCAGAACTTCAGAACAAACGAACTGTGCCATCTGAATCTCCCCAGGTATCTTGATTACTTAACTTCTTTGGCAAACTGTAAGTTAAAATGATATAATGTAAACATCATCTTCCCCTTGCTCTTGGTAAGCCATTTTTCATGTTTTGAAGACGGTCAGTAATTCTGACTATTTTGAAAGAAATGCACATTTGAGCATATTTGCAGATACCACAGTGGTGCAAGTATGCTCTGTTCACTGATGAGTAAGATGCAGGTGTGTTCTCCAGAGTAGCTGGAGTGTGGTTATTCCTGCTGCTTGAACCCCTAGCTGTTTTTAAATAGTGTAAATATTAGCTCGGTAACTGACATGTGGCTCTTGCTATCCCTCTGAGATTAGAAAAAGCCATAATGTTTCTTCTACCCTAATGCTAGAATGGCGTGACATCCGCATAATTCCTCAGAGTGCTATTTTATTCCATGCTTTCTGCAGGGACGTAACATTTTCCTGTCTTCCCATTTCAAGCTATGCGTACTGTGATTTGGTTACCATTTTTTCTATAGTACAGTTATGTGGAGATTCAACTTAATTAAGAATAGTAGAACTTCTTAAGATTTCCTGGAATTCATGTGAATGTTTTTGCCTTGGCAACGCCATGCAGAATTCCAGTGCTCTGTTCACTGTTCTTTGGACACTTGTAAAAAGGCAGATAATGCAAGAAAGGGTAATTGTTTGAGACTACTTTTTGTTACAGTTTTGGACTTTGGATCCTTGGTTTGATGTGCATCCATGCTATGTGCTGATAGTTGAACTATGTTAACAAGGTTATATACCGGAGGCAACCCCTGAAGGACAGTTTAGTTACTACTAGCTAACTTGACTTTAACCCTTTCTCTTAACTAGAACATTATGAGAGTGTTAGAAGATCCAAATGATCTACGGCATGACATAGAAAGGAGGAGAAAAGAGAGACTGAAGAATGAAGATGAGAGAGTGTTTCATGTAGATGGTGTAACTCCAAGGTAATTAGCAAATAACAATCTTGCTGACCCAAGCCTGAAGTTCTCTCATTTTCATTTTTTGACTCTGCCACACAGTTACATTCACATGTATTGTGATTCTTTTACATAGTTTGTCCTTGTAAGTTTGACTCGGACTGAAATTCAGCTGACATACGTTGTAAACTACTCTGTAATGGAGTGTTGCCTTGAGAGAGGTTAAGCTGCAGTGGGGAAAAAAAAAAATGAAAAGCAAGCTTAAACTGCAGTGCTGAATAGGAAGAGGGGAAGAAATTAATTTAAAGATGCTTAACTATTTTTAAACTCCTTGATGTGCCATATAACAACATTCTCTTGGTATTCTGTAGTTTCATAAAGGTGTTCTAGGATGAATACATTGTTGTGTTGCCCTGGTTTTGTAATGTCATGTGGAACATCAACAAAGAATTGGCATTTTTCTGATTCTTGGAGAACTTTATGAAGAAAAGCTAGATTTTTGGAATAGCTTTACTGCTATGAATTCCTCCAACAGGTTTGTTAAAGGTGTTTGCCCCAGAGGGGTTTGCTAACCTCAGTCATCCTCTTTCACTTTGTATGTTGTGAGGTTGGCTGATTAGAGAGATGACTTATTTGCGTTAGAAAAATTGTTGAGTAAAGAATTGCCAGAGTGTAATAAAATGTATCTACACTGTTGTCATGATTTGCAGATCACTCTTAATATGCTGCTGTTTGTTCATTTTAAATGCGGTCTATAATGGCAAATAGGGGCAATGCACGCATTTGGGAAGACTGACTTGTGAAGCTGCAAAAGAAATACTTCTTGTATTTGAGATGCTTTAAACAAAAAAAAGTAAAAGTTATCAAGTGTGTGTGTGGGAAATATTGGACTGTTGTATATAGCCTTTTATGTACCTGGGATGATGTCTTTAATGTATGCTTGGCCTGATTATCTGGGAAGGGTTTTATTTGCCACTTCCACAGTTACTGTCTTGCTTACCTTTTATGTATGCCCTTCAAAGTGGGAAGCTCAAGTTTCTCCAGGAAGTGAGGCTGTCCTGGAGTTTGACATGAGGAGGGGTTACGCTGTCAGAGTAATGTGGACAATGTAATGTGGCTGAGGGCAGTAATGGTATGAAAAATATGTAGAATTTTCCTGAGATTTTTTTTTTCTCATCATTTGCATATGAGATACTGGCAATGGCATATGAGCTTGTCCAGTGAGCCTCTATTTTTGCCTTAGTAATTTATTTTGCAGCTATGAAAACTGTTTCTTTATGTTTCTTGAACTATGGATTTTGACTTCTGGTAGTTACTTTTCATGGTATATGTTTTACTTAAAGGTTTATGGACAAATCTGTATTAGCAATGTGCTCATTTGGAAAAAAAAAAAAAAAAAACCAAAACCACAGCAGCAAAGCAAGCTAAAGCCCAAAGCCAGAGCATCCTGCTTGCTAAGGATGAAACTGGAGCATCTAGCTATTTGTCTGAGCTTCTGTTGGATTTGGGATTTCATGAAATCGAAAGTTACATGCAACTTTAAAGACTATAAAAAAACCTGCTGAAATGCAGAAAGCATTTCAACCAGCGGAGGGCAGCAATGACCAGCCATGCAGAGCTGGCAGGGTGAGCCAGGGAAACTTCCTTTGCACAGTGAGGATTTCAAGGAGCCAGAGTATCTCTGTTAATATGTCATTGAATAAGAAAATATAGCTTACTATATAATTCTGTGCAACTCGGGCTTGAGTTTAGTCAGAGGACTAGTAATTTGTCAAATGTCCTAGAAAAAAACTATTTAAAAAACATTACTTTGCACTTCTAAGTGATACAGATGCTAGACTAAGGTCACTTAACATACAGAGTTTTGATACGCTATGACTTTAGATTTTAATTGTGTTTTCTCTCTCTCTTTCTCACATACATACACATCAGGAACCACCAAAGCTGCAATCTTTCAAAATTACAAAACTCTCAACTTGATGGTTTCCAAAAGCCTATGAGGTTCATTAAGCCACCTTTCAGGAAATTTATTGGGAAACCTCACCTGGTAAGTATAAATGTAGAATTAGTAGCTTCTGCATTTGTTGTTCTTATGTTTATAATTCATTTTTTTGCTGCATTGTCTATGCTGATGTAAACTTAACAATCTGATATCTTGTCCCTTTAAATTTCAAGTGAGGCTTTATTACCTTCAGGCTTTGCTCAACAATAAAACTGCTTATAATTTCACAGTTCCAGTGCTGTACTTCTTCAGGTATTTGCTAAAGCACAGATTAATACAAGTGAGCTAAAACCACTTTTATGACCAAATGCTGATACAAAAAAAACCCCTCCATATGGAGTTATGGAGTATTCCATAAGAACTTTGCTACTGGTTTTGGTTTGGTGGGTTTTTTTGTTTGGTTGGGGTTTTTTTTTCCTTTTTTTGATGACCTAGCAGTGAGTTGGCCATGGATTTGTTTTTTCAGAAAGCTAGTTTAGATCAGTGTGTTGGGTAAAACCAAAACAATTTTCCGCTAGTCTGGAAATCAAGTGGTGAACTTTAGATCTCTTATTGGATAGCAGGAACAGGTGAAACTAAGCTTTTGAACTAAATTTTATGTTCCGAGTGACTTACTGAAATTAACTGCTTTAAGGGGCTTTATGAAATAAAAACTCTTATTTTTTTTGTAGCTTTGTAAAAGAAATTTGTAGCTAATATTGCATTTCTTCCACTTAATGATGTACTACCTAAACTATAAATTAGAAGGCCTTGTTATTAAGCAGATAACCTGAGGTAATGTGGAACAGTTTGAGAAGAAGAATACTCTCCTGCATTCTAGCTGTCAGTAGTTGGAAGGGAAGGTCTGAATCTTGTTTTGTGCACATAGCATTGTTAAGTAAAACAGTGTTTCTCCTCACTATGATAAAAGTTCTGGAAAGCTCTTATTCTAAAAACAAATAAAAATAAGGAACAAATCACAGAAATAACTAGAAATGTCTGAATTCTGTGATTCTGTAAAATAATGTTCCTGAGGATGGAATGTTATACAATGAAATGGCTTATCCTTTTTGATATTATGCTTATCAAAGCTAGTTTAGGCACTTATTCTTTCTTAGGCTATCTTTCTGTGATGTACTTTGATACTGAAATGGGGAAGACAGTTATATTAGGTTTGGTAGAAATAAATTTGTCTCTTTTGGAACATTCCTTCTAAATAAGTGTGGTCTTGTTTCCAAGTGTTTGTACTTGTTTAACTTGGGGAAACTGGTGAGACTAGAAAAGCTTTATTAATGTGTGCAGTATAATTCTAAAACCTCTTTTTTTTTTTTCCTGGTGGGTGTGAAATAAGGAGGAAACTAATGTACATTGTCATTCTTTACACACTGTAATTAATACCTATGGACAGGGTTCCAAAAGACCATGAAACTTTTCTGAGGTCTTTCAAAAGCAGCTTTTATTTAGTCAAAGTTCTGACTAACAGTGAAATGTAGCTGCCTTGAAGATGTGCGTCTTCAGTGTAAAAGCACACAATATTTTAACAGTAAAAAATATTAAAAATATTACCTAAGACTAAGATTGAAGTACCCAAAAACAAGTAGAAATTGCCCATTAAGTAATATAGTAATTGCGAATAAAAAGGGAGTCAGTTTGAAGCAGAAACTGAGTTATTCTTAGATGTGCTGAAGATTCAGGAAGATTGCATTTTGATATCTAATAGCAAACTGAATGCAGGTTTTTTGGAAAGTCCCACACTGCAGTGAGGAGTTATCCATTCAGAACAACAGTAGCTGTGAAAGCATAGGCATTACAAAGGCAAGGCATCCTAAGGAAGGAATGACTCTTCATGAAGTCAACCATGCAGAAGCTGGTTTGCAGACAAGTGGGAAAATAAAATATTTAAGTTTGCCATCCACATTTGTCAGTAAAGATTAATCAGTGCTCGCCAACTGGCTCGGAGGGCTTAAAGACATTTTGCAAACATGTCTGCAATACATTAATTGGCACATCTTAATTGCATCTCTGTTTCTGTTCTTGCCTTTTGATTCTTACTCTGCTCCCCTTGTCTGTTTTCCTGTCTTGTCTAACGCTCAATGTGTAAAGTAATGCAGAAAGAAGGTAATCTTTTTCCTGGGCAGAGCAGATCACTAATACAGCTAACTCATATCTGAGGTAGTGCAAATAATTCAGCTAAATGAGCTAGCTCCAGTAGTGTGGCACTTCCCATGGCATGTAGACATGTTGTGTGAGAAAATGGCTTTCCTTGAAGGAGTTCTTCAGGACTGGGTGTGATAGGAGAAGAGCTCATCCTTATAGTTCAAGGTCAGTCTCCATACCTGTGAGCTGCTAGCTGTGGGAGTTAAGTGGAGTGGCATCCAAGCAGCCAACTATAATTTCAGCCACATGTATCAGTTCTATCTCAAGCAGGTTTTCTGTGATAAATTCAGAGCTGCATGACTGTATTCACTACTACTTTGTTTGGAAGTGTAATATCAGTAGAGTTGAATGCAGCCTTAGAAAAACAAAACTGAATGAAGGTAAAGACCATTTGTAGCTGCTTTCTGCAAGAGGACAAACGTTTGGAATTTGCTGTTCAGAGAGTCTTGTATCAGAATAGTACGGTTCAGGTGTGAACACTGCCAGGCACCTTGAAAAGCGTAGGGACCATGACTAAAAGGCAGTGTTCGGGGAACAATGCATTGGATTTAAGAAGTGGTTTGACGGGTCACCAGAACATTGATTCTGGGTTGGCCACACCTTTTTAAATAGGAAACATCCTAAAATGGAGGATACATTACTGGGGCTCAGCAAACTGGAAAAATGAGGAAGAGTTTGAAACATAAGCAAGAGCTAAGATAATAGTTGTTGAATGAGAAAGTAACTTTCTGTGGGTTTGCTCTGTCTTAACAGATTCTTGGGTAGGTATTGGTTCAGTTGGTTTTACAGTCTAAGCAGAGTTCTTCAGTTTTTGTGGGACGCTGATTTATGCTGCAGAAGAGATGCAGCAATAGCGTGTAGTATCAGCAAAATTGTAAAGGTGTGGAAAAACACACGAAAAAGTACACAATAGATATCTCTTACCACTGAGGAGAGTTCCACCTGTAATATTAAAAGCAAACCCTTGGAAATCCAAAACAAAAACTCTAACCTTCAACACTCCTCTAAGGTTTGTTTGTTAATAGGTAAATACTAAAAGAAAATTACATCAGAGATCCAGGTTTCAAATGGCAACATAACAGTGCCAAGGCTCAGAAAATACAGCAAAAATAACTTTAAAAAAAGAGTATTTGACACGAAAACCACTGCAGCATCTTAAATTATAGCACAGGACTTTTTAAAAAAATTAATTTATTGGATAAATATTTGCACACTTCGATCTTTGTTAGTAGAATTTGATTGTGGTTTTTATCCCTGTTGCTTGAGGAGCTGTGTGTATCACCATTGGTGAAAGATGGATGCTTGAAAACAGAAAGCTTGATCAGTAGCTCATATCTGATGCTGGGATGTTGCCTAATATGAAAACAGATTAATGTGTTGGTCACATTAAAATGCCCTTACAGTAAACTATCAAAATATGATATTAACACCACTTTTCGCTGTCTTGTGAAATGGACAATATTAATCATTTGGGTTAAAATTAAACATGGAAACAGTATTGACATGGTTGGCCTACTTTTGGTATCCCATGATTAACCAATATGAACTTTGCAGTGCAAAGTATGAGCACTTTTTATAGCAGGCCAGTGAAGGGGAGCGATTCTTGTGTTAATATTCAGTAATTGGGAGTTGAGCTTGAAAGTTGAGAAGAACTTGTGCCTTGAAGGTGCAAATGTCTATCTAGCCTTGATTGTAAGAAATGTCCATCTAGTCTTGCACTCTATTGACGAAGAGGACAGCTAAAGAATAGAAGATCAGAACAAGTATCTATTTTTACTTCCCCAGTTTTTTTCATTTAAAACCTGTGGTTTAGGAAATTCCTGAAGAGCAGATCGCTGTATCTGTGCATTAAGTAGTTCTAATGTTTTTGTTTCCATGAATGTACTTAAGTCTCGAGGGAGGTGGGGATGGGGAGGGATGTATTCACAGTTAGTTGAGACAAGCTTTCTTTTAATTCCCAAAGGTTTATTTTTTACTATAACAGGAAATTGTCTTGAATTTTTTTCATCTTGCTGAATTCTTGTCTTTAAGGAGGAGTGTACTTCAGCAGGGAGCTTCCTGATTTAATTCTGTGTTGTATGGAGGAAGTTAATTTGATTTCATGGAGTATCTTTATATTCTTAGAACAAGAAGGGAGCTGGGAAGTTCCAGACATGTTTTTCCCTCCGTGTATTTAATTTTCCATACCTTTTTTCTTGGAAAAGTCATTTTGACTACTTTGATTTCATTTCATAAAGTCTTTCTTCCTCTCTTTTTGTTCTCTGCTGAATCCCCTCTTGTCAAGGCATTTTAAGAAGCTAAATAGTTGACTTGTAGGCAATAATATGTTCTCAAAAAAAAAAGCTAGCTTAAATCTCAGTTAAAACTTAACTTGGATTCTAATACTGTTCTGTTGCATTTATCAGCCCCCCCACCCTTCAAATTAGTAACAGTGTTAGAAAGCATATCCTAAAGTGTTTCTGCCACTGGAAATGTTTGATACTTTGTTAGAGAACAGAAATTATGTAACAGCAAAGCATGCATTTATTATTATATGTTAGTATATATGAAGTATTTCATGTGAGTCCTTTTCTTAGACTCTCCTTAAAATGTATTTGAAGCTGTTAAAATTTCCTTTGAGAAAACAGAGTTCAACAGCATTGAACCATAAAAAACATTAATTTGATTGTTAAGAGTTTGTTAGCAAGTCCTTTCTGTCTGCATTCGATGACTTTAATGTAGCATATGCCAGTATGTTATGCTCTTATAAATATTTATAATCGTATGCAGTGATGGAAGAGAATGGTATTATAGCTGTCTGTATCCTCCCAAGATAGCTGTCATTGGAAAACTTGGAAAAGGGTCAAAGTAGCCACATAGGACAGTGGCTGGAGGGAGTGCTTTATTTTATGCAGCCATGGCTGTTTGACCGCAGCTGTTCAGTGTGACACACAACAATTTCAGTACCATGTGTCTCTGCCACTTGCTTGTGAAATCATGTGTGTTTGTGGCAGGCAAGTAATCTTCAAAATGCTCTCCTGTAAGAGAGAGTTAAAAGTAGAATCCTTTAAGGACCAATGTAATGTGCTACGCATTTGTTGTCTGGTTACTGCGGTGGTGTGTATAGTAACAGTATGTGTGTCTTCTCTAAAATATGCTAATCTATGATGACCATATGCTAACCAGGGATGTCCAGAGTACTAATCTTGTTGTCCTTATTCCTAACTCAAGGGATGACTGCTCTAGCAGCTTGTCTGTGCTACACTTGCTGCGTGCAAATTGAGGCATCTGTTCTGGGGGGGCAGGGGTGGAGGACATTAATTGGGTTGTTACCTGCTTAGATCTCTCCAAGAAGATGGTATTCTGGTAGGATGGTCTGTATCATCTTCTGCTTCTACGGGCTCTGCCATCGCTTCAGCCAGCCCGGACTCCCTATGCTCCTGTTACTCTGGTTCTGTCAAACACTACAAGATTAGAAAGAGTTGCAATATTTGTTAGTATAAACTGGAAACTTTTTATGTTTTCTTGAATAATTTAGTAACATTAAGCTAATAACTCTGTTTTCCTATTAGAATTCTTACTATTCTTCAAAACCAAGTGATACTTACCCTCACAGGCGCATTAGAGGACACCTTGAAAATGCAGGACCCATCAGAAGACACTTTAAGGTACAGATCAGCTTTTATCACATGTATGTTATGTAAAATGGTGACTCGATCCTGTTGAGTTCAGTAACAGGAGACACATTGTTTTTTTAAGGTATTAAATGCCATGAAAAATAGTGTCATCATAGCCTAATTGTTTCCATTGAAATAATGGGAGGCTTAGCTTTTAGTAGATAAGAGGACTGGCAGTGAATTGAGCAGGGTTGCACAGTATTGTATCCATGCAGTTGAAATAAGTTAACTGCAAAGTTGAGAATGAGAATTGCAGAAATTGGACACTGAAAACTCATCTATCCAACAAAAAAAAAAAGCTGTCAGCTTGCATTCCTTCACCTGATGCGTGTGGAAGCCTGAACTATTTCCCAAGATTGGGAGAAATTAATTGTGTTGCTTTCAAAATTGTATTACTGTCATTTTATTAGCCGTCTCATATAGGGATTTCTGGGGAACTAATCTCGTGTGTACCCTGCATACTGCTATCTATGCATTTAAAAAAATAAATAATTAAAAATTGTGGACCTTTATTCTCAGGGCCTCAAAATGGTAAAGGGATGGGCAACTGTGCTTCTTCCTGGGGTAGTGCAGTGTCTTTCTAAAGCCTTTTGATTGTAAAATGTATCGTGGGTTCAGCAGAAGAACAAAAACCTTACTTTTATTTTACTTTTCTGCTGCATGGATACAGTTAGAGCTCTTTATATTAGAAAAGTATTAATCAAACCTAGAACGACTTACACTCATTTTCTACCTTAAAATTACCCCTATTTAACAGGTTTGTTCTCAAGAGTAAAATAACATATAGAATAGGTAGTTATCTTTCTGGTTTTGTAGATTGTGAAGCTGAAGTAAAGTTTTGATTGCTAAGTTCAGTAGCTGGCATTTTTGGATGATGTTTTGAAAGGGGGGCAGTGTAGGTGTGAGGTTTCTTGTTTAGTTGGGTTTTTTTTTGTCTCCCCTCAGACTAAACATACGAGAACTGTTGGATAAAAAGGCTTTCAGGCTCTCCCATTTAGGTGTGCTTTGACAGTCACTCTTAGATAGCTAAGCTTGTATCAGCAAAAAATGCTAATGTTATTCTGCTGGAAAAAAAAAAGTCTTTTTCCAAGCTGAAGTTAACAAGTTTAAAGGGTCAGCCTGATATAACTATTTTAACATGTAAGGACCTCATAGCCTCTTAATTGGTATCCCTTCTATATTGTCACTGTATAGGGGATGGGGGGGATCTTTAGCACTGGCTGCCGTATCATTGAGGCAGTGTTGGTATTTGATGTAATACAAATTAAATGGAAGGCTGCCTTCATTTACATCAGCCTACAGCTCTGGAAATCATGCAAGTGTCCACTTCAGTTGTCATCATACGTACATAAGAATATTGCCTGAATATTGCTGTATCCAATGATGTATCCCATAGTGCATTAGTATTTGAAGGGAAAATAGCATATGCACTTGTATTGCAGTTTGCGTACGTGTATAGCACACTTACTACTGCCATGGAGACAGCAATGATGATTTGACTTAATTTCATCAACTTTTTTTCTTATGTTTAATTTCCTCCTGTGTAACATAGAGGGTTTTTCCTTCCCATGCTGTTGCTGAAACCTGCTTAGGAAGGCGATTTGACTATTTTCTATACTCAGCAGACTTTCTTGGCTGATTATTTAAAAAAACAAATGTACAAACAAACAAAAAAAAACACCC
>VYZM01019492.1:106465-118981 GCA_013398915.1 Dromas ardeola | reverse complement strand
AAAAAAAGCCCAAACCCCACCACACTTCTTCTTGATATATAAAATGGGTGCATTTTAACTTAGTAAGTAAAAAAGAGGGTTTATTTAGTGTATGTGAACGTACTGCAAGACCATATGGTTGTTTTTAAACTTCTTGGAAAAAAAAAGATACTTTAGGAGTTCTATAAAGGTTCTGGAGAAATCTTTTAAAAGGTCTTTTTTGTAATGATGCTTTGCAATGAATCACTAAGCCAACCTTCAAGTGGGTACATAGTAGTCTTTAGAACTAAACTTTGTTCACTGTTTAACACAGTTCAGAGTATTCAAGGCTGTAGTGGGTTCACCCCAGCCAGCAGTTAAGCAGCACACAGCTGCTTGCCCACTCTCCCCTCAGCTCCCCTCCTCCCCCAGCAGGATGGGAGAGAGAATATGGAGAGCGAAAGTGAGAAAACTCAGGGGTTGAGATGAAGATGGTTTAAGTGAAGGAAAGACTAAGAAAAAAAGTGATGCAATGGTTGGTTACCACTTCCCAGAAGCTGACTGATGCCCAGATGGTCCCCAAGCAATGGCTGCCCTCCTCCAAAGCTCCTTCCCCTCAGTTTCTGTTGCTGAGCATGTTGCTGAGGTTATATGGCATGGAATAGCCCTTTGCTCAGCTTGGGTCAGGTGTCCTGGCTGTGTCCCCTTCCGGCTTATTGCCCACCCCTGGCCTGCTTGCTTGGGGGCAGAGTGAGAGGAGAAGCCCTTGGTGCTGTGCAGGTAGCCAAAACACTGGTGTGTTACCAGTGCTCTTTTAGTCACAATACCAAATGTATATATAATCCGTTTACTTTGTCTACAGCTGATTCTATCCTAATGCAGGGGCAGACCACTAAGGCCTCATCCTTTCTAGCCACTTATGTCAAAGCAGAGAACCACAGCAGCTGTGGGGGAAATGGCAACTTTTAACTGTGTTCAGGGGCTTCATCCAGCATTAAAAAATGCCCTTCAGTTTTCCCTATGGTAGGCATATACCTACTTAGAGAATTTACTTGCACCCAGTTGTATTGTGCCTGGACTCTGATACTTTTCAGGAGAGCGGTTAGCATTTAATAGCCTTCTGCAAGTGTCCTCTGCCTACACGCACTGTAAGAGTAACCCTGGGGGACTGGTGGGGCTGGCTTCTCAGTTATCCCCTACGTAGCATGTGGGTGAAATGATTTGGGAAATAACAAAACCCTCTGCATTTGCATAAAGGAACCTCTGTTCTGTACAGTCCTTTCTTAGCTGTTCACCAGCCATGCAGTGGAAAACACAGTGGAAAAACTGGTACCAAACTTATTGCAACCTCAGAGCATGTGATTTTTCTTGAAGTGATCCTTACTCTGTCAAAAAGGAGACTGATTTCACCAAAGTAACTGGGTCATGCTCAAGAAGGTCTATTTCTGTTATATATTTTGTTCTATCCTTTAAAGGTGTTTGTAAAAGATGACAAGAATTTTATACGGTCAGGATGTTTCTTCTTTTTTAGCTGGAAAGACATTGTTTGTTTAAATTTGGGGGAGGGGAAACCTTTAAATTTAAAGGATGAATATATATACAGGAATGCTTTCTGCTGGGATGGTGTTGGAAAACTTGAAACAGCAGTACTGGAAAACTATGAGAAATTACGATAAACAGGATTTTTCGTACTCTAAAGATTTTTACTGCCTATTTTGTTGGAGGTCCAAGTGCTTAGGAATGAAAACCTTTTTATAACTTTAACTGCTGTGGTCAGCGTTGATCTTGCTATATTCTTTCTATATGTTTATAATGCCATTCACCTGTAAGGCTTTTGTTATCTCTGTGGCCTCCACTCCTGGTCCCACACTAGGTTAGTTTACAGTATTCCAGTCTGGAGGTGACAAAGACAGAGCAATGAATGTATGTCCAGACTGTAAGATCTTAAAACTATAGGAAAAATATATATATACTGATTTCTGTTCAGAATGACTTTTTTAGACTCACCATGTGTGTGCCCACTGCAGGCCTGACATCACTGAATTTGTTAGCAATAGTGAGGTGTTGTCTTAAACTATTTTGTTGATGCTGTTTTACTTTCATTAAAGTTTGAAAAAAATGTTAAAATGTTGTACAATACATTTACTTTTTTCTCTGAGGAAGATAACTTCAGACACTTTAAACAGTAAGTACAATACAACAGTTCTTTTAGCCACGTGGCAGCTAGTGGTCTGAGGAATATTAAATGGGAAATAAAGGAAGAGGCTTTGCACTTGCAAATGCACACTTCTGTTGTTCGGTGCTGTAAGTTTTACATGTGTATAACTAAATATAAACTATTGACTTTTAGTGCCCTTACTTTGCAAATTTTTTTTCCCTCCCCCCACCCTTACAGAGCAACTTTGCAGATGGCCGTTTGCAATCCCATTATAAATCGGGCTTAGTACAGAAGGGTTTATATATTCAGGCTAAGTACCAGCGGTTACGTTCTGTTGGTGTAAGGGGATTTACCACTAATAAATTCAGAGATGGATTTTTGAGGAAAGAAAAGGTAAGTTGGCTTAATTTATTTTTGACTAAGCCATTTATAAAATATGAATATTCATATGATCCATTCCAATTTTTAAATCCCTATGGAATAAATTGGATGGGATTTTCTGGAATATTGGGTCTTTACTTTACAGGCAAACTTGATTCTGCACTCCTATTTCCTTCATGTTTATTCCATGGAAACTTGCTGAAACTTGCTTTGGGTAATTGCAAATCAGAGTTGGCCTCTGAGATTCTGCAGTTGCCTCTGTTTCAGTATTCTCTCCTTGAGCTCAGTCGATCTCTCTTCCTATTGATAGGAAGAAAAAGTGGCCCTCCAAAAAAAAATATTATGTCCTCTTAGGCTATGGTTTTAAATCAATGTGAAGGGTATTCATTTTTTTTTCACTACATCTGTGTTTCTCCTCTTTGTTACCTTAAATTAATATGTGCTTTAAAGTACACACTGGAGTGCTCTTCTGAATAAAGCATCCTATACTGTATATTGACTGTGTAAAATGGCTTCATAAGCTCAAGCTGGAATAATTAGGCACATCTGGTTTATGATACCTTTTTGATTTACAGTGTGTAAGGGACAACAATAATCTTGAACTGCAGAAGAACTTTTGAACCATATCAAATGTTACAGCTTTTGTGAGGATCAGTAGTTAAAACATTCTCAATCCTTTCTTAGAATTGATCAAGTATGATCAAAGTAGTATGAGGTTACTCATGACATCAGAGAATTGGATTAGACGACCTACACAGCCCCTTGTGGTTCTGTGTTCCTATGGGAATTCTTGTTTGTTTTGTAATTCTGTGTCCACCTAGCTACAAGTAAATACACTTGCATAAGTGTTTGTAGTTGGATTAGAGTTCAGTTCTTAGGGCACAGAGGCGTAGGTTCTGAGAGCTGTTTTCAAAAAAACCTCAAGTTTACAGCCTGGGGGCAGGGGGGAAGTAAAACACAAAACCCTACCAAAACCCAAAAGCCTCAAATGAAAAAAAAAAAAAAAAAACAAGAAAGAAAACCAAACACTCTAGGTAAACGAGTCACTTGTTGCTGAAGTATACTGGTAAATGCCTTTTACATTTGTATGGACTGTGAGGAGTATGACCTCAGAAGGCTAAATTGAATTGGAATTTAGTGGAAAATAGATGGAGAAGGATTTTTTCCAAAAATGATGACCTTGTAAAATGGACATAGAAGTGCCATAATTTTGTTGTCGTGAGCTTTTCCCCAATAACTTCCAATGCTCTTCTATAATTGCATATTAACGTTCTTGTCTGGAACCTATAAAGCATGCTGAACACAATTTGGCTGCTAGAGATCATGATTTGAATTAGAGAAGCATAATAAGATTTGAATATTGATTTTTAGGCTCAGTGAAGGACTTGAGTTTCCTCTGAGTTAAAGTAAAATAAATCCTGAAGAATGAGTATGACAGCCATGTTCTGAACAGCATACTGATTTCTGGTTGGCTAATTCTTAAAAACCAAAATTGTTCCTCATATTCTAGCATTTCCCGTATTTTGCCTATTGTAATGATTAAACTTGTCCTTGAGATTTGTTAAGCTAGTCTGAACATCTTTATTTCACCCTTTTGAAATAATTATGCATGTACATCCTTTAAGGTGTCACCTTTACAGTTGTGCTGTTTCAATCCATAATTGAAAGAATCTTGTATTATAATAAAACAGTACTTATGAAGGTTGGGAGGCTTTTCTCCAGTGATACAACTTGACAGTAACAATTTTTTTTTCTCTCTGTAGGGAAATTTAAATATTGCAACAGAAACCTGAACTGAACTGTGATCCTGAAGTTGAAACAGATAACACAGCAAAGGGAGCATCTGTTCATTTTTTGACAACTTTGTCAAGACTTAAAATAGGATAAAGGAACTAATCCTGTAACTTTCTTGATTAAAAATAACTTTATTTTTCAGTAGGGGAATGCTGCAGAACTTTTTTACGGTTTTAATAATTGCTTTTAAAGTACAGTATTCAACTGAAATATTGTAGTATGTACCTTTAGTTCCTTTTACGTACCAGTCTCAAGTTAAGAAGTCATTGAAGGGAGTCTTATTTATTGAATACTTTTTCCTTAAGCATGATGTTACAGATGGAACTTGAGTTGTTATACCCAGAGGTTTATATGTTGGAAGTTTATTGCTTGTGTAATAAAAAAAGGAAAAAAAAAAAAAGTGCCTGAATTGTTTGGTAATAGCACATTAGCTCAGGATTTTCCAAGTAATGACCTTTTAGGTTGTGCAATAGATTTTACACCTCTGTTCAGTCGTTTCTGTAAAACAGTTATTTGTATTACTTCATTTTAGTTGAATAATATACTTGGGGTTTCTGATGTGTATATACACTTGTAAATTGTTAGAATGTTGGGACAACTTTCAGTATTTGATTAAAATGAATGGTAACAGGCAGGTATGTAATGTACTGTAGCAGTAGCTCATAACTGCACTGAAAGCATGCTTGGGTTTGTTAGAGGATTAGTTGGTCTGTATTCAAAATTATTCTGTCTCATTATATTTTGGTGTATGACATTCTTGACCAAGCCACATGTTCTCTAATCTTTTTCGTCATAAATGACTTGGTGATTTCCTGGATTCTGAAATTGGGGCCTGAAGTATTTAATTACAAGAAAAACAAAAAACGTAAGTTTTTATAAGCATGTCTTCTAACAAAGCTGTTCATAATTGAATATGCTTTAATGCAGATAGCTTGTAATTTTGTTCAAAATCCCAGTAATTCCCTGAAGTTCACTGTACTGCAATATTGTTATGCTGTGTGCAAAACTCAAATAGCCAGACATGTTTTATAAGCAGCTATAAACAACATTTTGTTTATTTCCTGTTTATAGCCTTTGCCTTAATATATCATCTATCATAGGGTTGTGTGTTATGTATTATAGATTTGTTCGGACTTTTTATTGCCGATAAATTAAAGATACATAGCAAGTAGTTTTCAGAGATGTTGTTATTTAAGAAAAAAGTTGTTCACCATATCCACAGTATATACAGGCTAATGTGTTTCCATAATTTCCAAGACAGTGTTAGCCATACAGAATGCAGGCTAGTCTCTGTTGTGGATAGTAAATCAGAATTCTAATACTGGGTAGAGGTATGTTCAAAGAAAAGGAAATCTGTTTTTTGGGTGGAAAGTCAGGATGTGATTTCTGCATGCTTTTTTTTTTTGTAATGTTTTTTTCAACAATGCCTTCAGTAGAGAGACTAGTTGAAAGTGTAGGTGTGGCTCAGAACAGCTAAAATGGTGTTACTTAAAATCTCCAATTCATGGAGTGCACTGCTTAGTGCTTGTAGGGAATAAGGAAGCAGGACGTGTGCCACATTCATTGATGTTATGGTCATTCAACAATGACACTAGATGGTTTGTTTCTAAAACCCAAGATTCAACTAGTTTTTCAGTAACTTTGGCATGAATACACCAAATGGGAAGCTAAAAGAAAGAAAAGCCCTGGTCAAATAGAGGCAGGCATCTTTCTGCACGTAAGAAAATATTTGTTTACTTATGCTGTCAGTGATGAACCTGGCAAAATCATCCTGTGTAGATTTACGGGGAGATGAAAATAAGGAACTGAAACAACAGGTTAAGTGAGTCAACCCAAAGCGAATGTGGAGCAGCTGCAGTTGAGCAGCCTGCTGGCAGGCGAGTGCTGCAGGTACCCCTGCAGATGAGGGCAGGCTTATCCTCAAGCCAACAAGCTATTCACACTGCTCCTGGATGTGCTAAAGCACTGTAAGACACGTAAGAAGTGAAACTATATATGACATAGGACAAACTACTGAAGCTATATTGTCTTATTCAACAGGATACTGCTGTTTCTGTAAGCTTCCTGCAGTGTTCTTATTAAAGCCTGAAGAGAACTCGTTGTTGAGCAAATGGGAAAAGTGGATACATGAAGAAACTTCTGACATGGCAGTCTTGCTAACACTGTTTGGAAGTAATGCTGAAGTAGTCAGACTTCAGTCAATTAATGCTGCTTTACGGGGTTTGAAAGTGTGACTGGTTCCTCTGGTTTTGTGCTTTCTTATTTTACCTGTGCATGACTAGGTATCTCTAATTTGTTTTGTACTTTAATAGTTTAGCTTTGTTTTTTATTTCTATGACTGTGAGCAACATATTACAAACACGTTTTTTTGGCATGTTTACTGACTATGGTATTCCCCCCCCCGCCTTGCCCACCCTTGGTCTCAAGATGAGTGTCATGATGAAATGTAGTCATTGTTTCAGTTGCTTTAGCTTTTATTTAAGGTGATACCATTTTCTCAAATCATGTTCTTTACTGATAACTTCACTAATTTAGGATTCTGTCATGATAAAACTTCCTATATTTTATAAAATTCATACAGAAATTGAATTCTGTGACCAGCTTAGGTGCTAGAGGCATCTACTTTGTGGTGTTACCTGGTGAGAGACGTTGCTACGTACATTTTTCTTAGTGAATTACAGAGACTTGTGTCTATATACTCATACACAAATCAGCTTATTTATTCTTTTAGCACAGAAAAGTTCTGTTGTACTGAATATAATGTTTGGTTGAGAACAATGTATTGAAGTTACTGACTGGGTTGTGAAGGCACAAGTAAAATGTTAAGTAGAAGAAAGGTCGATTTACTTGAATAACTTGGTGCCTTTCTGTATTGTGACTGCATTGTAGAAAACACCTGTACAAAGACTTAAGTAATATCTTGATTATTGCATTGTTTCTACTGGGAGTATGGACTCAACAGTTGTTAAAATAACCACTTAACTTTAAATATGTGTGTAAGCCTCAGAAGGAAAACAGCGTCTCTTGTATTGAAGTCTGTCACTGCTTTTGCATTGGAAGGGCAAGTTGAAAATGTGATTCTCTAAGAGCTTTCTAGCTTTCTGTTTTATACTTTGAAAATATAAATGTGAATTGCCTTTCTTCTGGTTGACTTGAAATGACTGTTAAATGCTCATGTCATATTCTCAATTGTTCACATGTGAAATTGTTTTTTTAATTGCTATTCAAAATGCAATGGGTTTCATATTACTAGAGTCTTCCTTATAAGTGTCTGAAATATTAAGTTGTTGTGATGTTAGCATTTATATTGCTGATCCATTTAATCTCTACAAAGATGGGTTAGAATCCTCGTTTTAAACTTTGTGATGACTGACTTCACAAGGTTAACAAAATTCTGGGCCTAGTAAGAAGCAACATATTGCAGGGCTTCTACAAGCCTGCCTTAACTCCAGTAATGACTTACATGTTTAAAATTACCTTACCTGATGGATTTAGATGGTCTCGATACCTGGACATAACTCTCAACTCAGGTAACTGATAGCAGAGGACGGGAGTAAATTCAGCTGATTGCCAGTTGTGATAAGGGTTTACCTGCTGCATCTCTCCCAGGGCCTCAGGGTGAAATGCTAATTTTTCTTTACATGAACTTAGTTGCTTTAAAAACAAAATAAAAAAAACAAGATTACACTTCCGTGGCATTAAAAAGGCAGGGTTCTCAACTTGCTTGTTATGCATTGGAAAGTCATTTTCTGCCATGTCTTGGAAATGGATAGTTGGAGTTGCTTGGAGAAGATGATTAAAGAGTATAGCGAAGAGACTGGATTTCTCAGAATTCGCCTTAGAAGACTGTATATTGAGGGAGATCTTTAACTTCCTTGCTTTCTGAAGGGATCTCTTCCCATGCTGTGTAGAAACATGCCTCTTGCCTTTCTTTAAGCATCTTGAACAGCCATCTACAAAATTCTCTACCGGAGAGCTCTCTAAAAGAAAGACTTCAGACTTGCATCCTAATGAATCTGGGGGGGAAAAAAAAAAAGGATGTTTCTGCACATAACTCCGGCCCTTGACAGACTTCATTCCACTGCTGCAGGATTTGAAGATAGGAGGTTCTTCAGCCTCCTTACAAAGGGAAAAAAAAAAAAATTCAAGCCATTTCAAGATCTTTGAAAGCCTACTTGTAACACTTGACTTCTTAATAGACCTTAAGGACAGTGATGAACATTTAAGTGTGTTCTGTTTCAAGCTTGGTGAGCATAAATTTTCAGTGTTAAGATCAGAGAAAACTATTGTCATAACACCTGCCCCTTCCTTCTGTGCCTGATGGCTTTTGTTGTTGGAGGGTTTTTTGAGTAGGTATTTAGCCATGTGGTTTAATAGCTCTATGCTGCCTGCCACTTTAATACAGTTTTCTTCTGTTCACTGTTCATTGCTCTGAATTTTGTCTAAGCAGTCTAAATCTCATGTTGTCTTTTTAATATTTCATTTTCTGTAAATAATGTAGTAGATGGCTTTTATTTTGTGACTGGCATCTCTTATGTCTTTATTGTTGAGGGAAGAGACAGGGTGGAAACAGTTGTTGTTTGAGTACGTTCTTCATGGAATAAAAAAAGCCTCATTGTTTTGTTTTAAGAATAGCAGGATTATTTTTTTTTCCCCCCAGTTGAATGAGGATGTGGACTAATGTCCACTTCTAAGGAATATATTAATGTTGACCTTATTTATACTGTAGTTTCACAAGGACCATCTAATGTATGTATGTGCACATTTATGTACACATGCAAACACAGTATTAGAAACCTTTAATGTAGTTATTTCTGAGTGTGGGTAAGAAATGACATTTTTAAACTACTGAAGATGGAGTTAAGTGCAAACGCATTTTAAGTCTGTAGTTTTTGGAGTCCACAACGGTGCTTTGACAATGTTATCCCATATCTAAAAGCCTCATTCATAAGTATATATTAAGATGTAGGTATGTTTATATGTATGTTTAACATAGTTTATATAAAATCAATGTAAATTTTGTTTCTACAGACAATAAATGTTTTAACAAAATTTTTACTTATAAATAATTCAGTGATTTGATTCAGTTGTTATTAATATTTGGTGTCATTTTCAGAGTATTTTACTTGATCTGTGTAGCCTCTGAAACTTTTTTATATAACTCTTGCTTCCATAACTTCATTTATTGCTGCTTTTTGAGATTAAAGTATTGATCCACATTCTAGGCATGCTTTTCTTGGCTAAAAGAAGCTACCTTTCCAAAGACATAAAATATGAATCTCCCCTGAAAAGCAGGTATGTCCATCTCCTTCATGGCATTCAAAATCCTTAGCATCTCTGCCAAATTCTGATTCTTGCCCCATAAAGGGGCAGCATGGGGGAAGGCACACATTTGCTTGGCTAACTTTACCAAAGTTTACATTCAGTAAAATAGCGTGCATTTTTAAGAATTCTCTTAATACAGTATCATCAGTGTGAGGTGAGAATAACCATGTTAGTTTAATACTAAGATCCCCTAATAGAGCGGAGTGAGAATGAGGTGAAGCTGGAAGAATACACTTGCAGTGTTTAATTAAAGGATAAAAGTTAACTTTCCCCATTATTTACTTGAACCTGCCATAATCCAGATCTCTTGATCTTCACTGTATGTAAGTAACTTGGGCTTTTTTTAAAATAATTTTCCTATTCTGATCTGCTGCTTATCCTGGAACTGGATATGAAAGCAAAACTTCTTGATGTGTGGTAAATCTACTGTGATGTAGAGTAGCTACAGGAGGTAGGCGTTGTCACTTTTTTTGTCCTCAGGAAAAATGTTTAAATAATACCTGGGGGGATATAATAATAATGCTTCCCAACTATTAGACTATGGCCTTCAGAAGTGCATGGGGCTGATCATGTTCTGAAGTACACATCAGTTTAGATAAAAGTTGCTAACTTTCATCAATATCACTTTAAAAACATGTCTTTGGCTTCTCTAAGCAGTTCCTTAACGGGTAAAGACAAGTTTATTTTCTAAATGCCATCGTTATGTGTATCCATTCAGCTTTTTTCCCCCACAAAAGTAAGGTATCTGATTAATCCACATACATTGCAATGTTTACTCTGAAGCCCCAGCTGAGGGGTGCCCATATTGAGGTAGGCCTTAGAGGAACACAAGGTCAGACCTATAGAAATTCCCTTAGGAACAATGGGAAGTTAAGTCTTGGAGGTACTACGACAGAGTTACAATGGGTCTTTTCCAATTTCTGGAAAGAACAACCTGTTGTACTGTGTTACTGCTTTACTTGGGAAAGCCAAGAATTTCCCATACATTACTTTTTAGTGATAGTTGAAATTGGGAATCTGTTTGAGAGTGCCATCAAATTGGCTTTCTCCTATGCATTTTAACACTGACGTTGTGACATGACTACTTTGTGTTATTCTGTACCACTTTTACTACCAGCCCTGAAGAGTTCATATAGAAACAGTGCTGTTGGTATGTACCAAGCTAAATTATTCGGTTATACCATTTTCTCTACCTTAAACTATGCAGCTGGAGCACTGGAAAGCCAAATTTCATATGAAATTACTATGCTAACAAAAGAAACATCTTCCTTCTTCTCGAAGCTGGTTGCACCAATTCTACTTAGTTTGACATTATTTTGTTCTGATTGACTTGACAATTTCAGACAGTTTGTCGTAATGCTTAAGTAAAAGCTGCTACTTCTTATTCTGGTAATTTCCCAGAATTAATTCTGTACATTTTTCAGGTAGTAGAGGTCAAATACCCTTATGCAATGAGGAATTGTGGATAACAGAAACCAGCATTGTTTTATTAAGGTGTGTATGAATGACTGTTGGCTTTCTGGTAGCATGTGACTGGCTAAAAGATGCTCTGCATATGTATGAAGATAAAATGCTTTTTTTCCATTTATTCCCCTCTGCCTCCAGCTGTGGAAGTCTGTCAGTGGTTTGTGACTTAGTGTCCCAGTGTTCCTGAAAACAATACTGAGATGGTTCAAGTCTTTTGAACCTTTCAGTGAAACGCTGAACTGGAGGCTGTCTGCACCTACATCCAGCCTATTTCCATTGCATTCCTTTTCATAGTTGAACTTAATTTCCTTTTTTAGTTATGTTTAAAAACTTTTTTGAAAAATTGAGTATTATCTTTGTGAAGGTTTTGTTTTATCACAATAACTATGGCTTTTTGCAAAAGATTAGAATTGAAAAGACAAACTGCATTAGTCATAATGTTCCATTGCTACTGTAGCATGTAAATACGTAACTTAACAGCAAGTTTTCATATCTATGGCTCAAGTTTTCTTTAAAAAAAAAAAATACAAAATTAGTAAGTCAAGAATTAGGAATTCTGTCTAAATACTTAAGCCTCTCATTGGTTAAACTCTTCTAACCTTCTCTCAAACAGTTTACCACTGTCACAATTTCAAAAATATGGATCTTCGTAGACAAGAAGCCAGATGCCTCAAAACAAACTTTTTTCAAAATAAGCTCTGTTGTATTTGAGCAGGAGCAAGGGGAGAAGTACAAAAATCTTATTCCTTGTGTTACTGGCAGTTTTCTGTCTTCATAACTAAATTAACTACCTGCGGTTAGGTGCTTTTGCTTAACCTTTTGTTAATGCTGAAGGTGCTTGTGCTGTAAAAGATCTTACCTATACTTCATCTTTTATATCAGACTATATAGTCTTTAATCCGCTCATCCCCTTGACTACTAATGTAGTTTTTTCCAAGGGTCTTTACCTGTGTGAAGATTTGCCTGTGAAGAAGGCCTCAGTAGGTGCCTTTCTGTCCAGAAATGTTAATAACCTATGCGAACTGCTCTCTTTTTCGCTCAGTTTTATTGTAGCGTGCATTTCCCATCTTCCTGCAATACCTGAAAAGAACAATCAGCTGCTCATGTGCGACTCTGCTCTTTTTTTTCCCGAAACACCATCACCAAAGCCACCCTTCATCTGATCTTTTTGTCTTTTTACCTTTCCTTCCTTCCTTCCCGACTTCCAGAGCCAAGCCTGTAAAGGGCTGGGGGGCAGCGTGGCGGCTCCCGCCCGTGCGGCCCGGGCTGCCCCCCTACTCCCCGCCTCTTCCTTCACGGCCAGGGCCGGGGCGAGACGACGGGCACCCTTGGAGCTGCCGCTACCTTTCCCCGTCTCCCCGAAGGCAGAGCCCCGGGGGCAGGACTGTTGCCGGGGCCGTGCGCGGACGGGGAAGGTGGCTGGCGGGAACCTG
>VYZM01019492.1:92252-104972 GCA_013398915.1 Dromas ardeola | reverse complement strand
GGAGGGGGGGGGGCGGTTGCGCTCGGCAGCCGCTGCCCGTGAGGTGGCTCCCGCGGACTTCGGCAAGAGGCTGCGCCTGCTTGCCCGGCCCCGGCGTGGGCATCGCCCGCTACCTGTGCGGGGAGGGAGGCGTGGGCAGCGGGAGGATGGGGGGGGATGAATTGTCTCATTATGCGGGGCGAGGCGGCAGCAGCGGCGGTGCCAGGCGCGGGCTGGCTGAGTGATGCGCTCCGGCGCGTCGCTGGAGCGGCGCTGGCCCGCGGCTCCCTCTGCCCAGCACGGTGCCCGGTGGAAAATGATGGATTGGAGGGAACAAAAGAAACCGCCTGCTGTTGGTAGGCAGCCCTGGATGTACCCACCGACCGGCGAAGGGTGCTGCAGGATACAGGGGTTTACATCTCCTCAGGCTCCCAGCTGCCCGCTTTGCTCACGGTAGCGAAAATGCTGTTGGGCTGTGGGAGAACGTGAGAGCAGCATCACTAAAACGACTGAATATAATGCATTACGCAGGCAGACATTTTACACAATTTTACCTGTTGTAATACGGCGATGTTGGGAATATAGTAGGAAAAAAAAAATCTTCCCTTTGTTCTTTGAGAGATTAGTTTGCAGGATACTATCAGAGTGATGCACAGATGCTGTACCTGTATGTTGCAAGATTAAGCACTAGCTTTTCACTATTGACTTTCAGTTAGTCCGCCAGTTCAGGCTGAAATGCACTCACCCCTATGCAGCGCATTCAGCCGTATTGATCTGGGTGAACTCAGATGCTGCTGACAGTAGGCCAGCATCCCAGACCGCCACATTTAATTGGGTGCATTGTGGAAGACTCTGTTAGGGTTGGTTTGCCTGCTAGCTAGCACAACTTCTGTCTTCTGTAGCAATAGATAAGACTTTAAACATAGTGCTATAATGAGAGGTAGGGTTTATAACTGCTGAATGGAGCAAAATCGCTCTTCAGTAGGGCATGGCGCAGGAACTAGTTTTTTTAAATGTTATTTTAGTTTTCTTATCCTCTCTCACCACACTTCTTATTAACTTTGTATTGCGATACAATAAGAATTCTCTGATTTTTGCTTAATCTGTAGTCCAAATATTAGCCTTTTTTTACCTTCACGTTACAAAAGATTAAGGAAAGCAATAAAGGACCAGTGAAGCAATTTGCATTGATAGAGCTCTAAAAAGGTTTTTGAATACTGTAGCGTCACAGTGAAAGCCATCTTTTTTCCTTTTACCTACCTTCCCTCCCCTGGGCTGGGCAAGATCGTACACATCTGGCTTCTCTAGAGCTCATTTGGATAATGACTTTCCCAAATCACTGTGATTCAGTCAGACTTTTCTTTGCAAAACGGGAGTGGAGGGAAGGTAGATATGGTTTCATTGTTGTTCATATCTTTAAATGGTAAGTGATTCTTGGAATTTAAAAACAAACAGAAAAATTGTGTAAGGAAGTAAAGATATGAGTAGTATGAAAACAAAATCTCTTTAGGAGATATCAAATGAAAACAGAGTTTTATTAAAACATTTTTAACATTGTTAGCATTTTTGAAAGATATTTTAGACGCAGAAAAGAATACGTTAATTCCTTTTGTACTACACTGTAAAGATCCCTAATGTTTTATTTTTAAATTACTTGTGTGTCTTCCATTTTAACCACTTATATTTTCTGTATGGCACTGCATATTGTTATCAGTCCAACCCTGTGCATATTTATGTGTTACACATATGTGTATATTAAAGTTTAGTGTATGGCACCAAGCTTTTTTACAGCGCGTACTCCAAGCCCGATACGAAATACAGCTTTATTGATGTTTTATGCGATCTTCTGTGACATTATCGGTAGAGTACACTAAAATGACTTAATTTACACTTGGAGTGGACTTGTCAGGAGAGCTGAGTGAAATAATGGTGGTAGTCTCCTCTAAACATGAAAGGGGGATAAGGCAAAGACCTTAAAGGTAATTGTGAATGCAGTGGAATGAGCTTGGTCCCCCTCCTTAAATGTCTGAGAAATGAAGAGGTGGTGTTTTGTGGTGGCTTGTGTGTGTGTAGGGGTGTTGTTTCTTTGTTGTTGCGCTTGTGTGTGTGTGTGTGTTTGTTTGTTTGTTTTTAAGACTACTTAGAATTGCATATGGCTAGACAACTCCTCAGTCTCATTTGCAAGAGCTTTGCACACCCACACATCAGACTGTCCTCCTGAAGTTGGAGGTCCAGAAAATGAAGTAAGAAGAAGGTATGGTAGCTACTTGAAGAAAACACTGGTCTTTGCAAGAGTACAAGTTTGATTCTAGAGAGCAGTGTTTAACTGCCATCATCACAAACAACTGATGTTGTGCAGCTCCTTCTGTCAGTCAAGACACGCCTTCCAACTTCTGCAGTAGATGAAGGAAGATCCTTTTTTTTCTGCTATGCAGTCTTTGCTCATCTTCGGAGCGCAGATCGTTTAGTGCATTAAATGAGGTATGGATCCTATATAATAATGCAGCTATGAAGCTAAGCAGTTGAAGCCTTCACGATCAGTATTTTTTAATTTTAATACTTTTCAAGGTATTGTTAAAGCTTTTCTGTTGGGAAAGGGGAAAAGAGGGTACATTGGTTTTGTTTATGTGAAATCATATTGATCACCTCTGCTGTTGCCGTAGTTAAGAGTTTGGATCCAGAAACAAGTCTTGTGCCCTTTGAACCAGTCAGATTACTAATGCTGGCAGACAATAGTTGTCTGCATGGTTTTACATTAGTGGTTGAGAAAGATGCTTTGCTGTGAAATACCACAGCTAGTTTGTACACACCAAAGGAATGTTACACCAAGAAGTAATATGTAATCAAATAAATGGAATCTATGTGAGAGTCTGATTGTACTGTACCAGTTTTTTCCTGTTTTTCCCCTTTCTTAATTATCTTTTTTTCCCCTTTCCAAATTCTCCCCTATCCCCTGTTCTCAACTTCTGCCCTGCTTCCCTTGTAAACCCCTACCTTTATATCTTTTTTACCCTCTCTGCTTCTCTTTATGCATTTCAAACATGCCACTTCCTCTTTCTCCCTCTCTCTTATCGAAGCATCAACAGAGGGAGCACTCAGCACGTTTCCTGCCTGTGGGGCCACACTGACCTCCAGCAAATGAGACCTGCGCTTGCATCAAACCTTCTTCTTGGCCCTGTGGTGTGACTTGGAGAGTGGTCACTGCAACTCTTAACAACTCTACACTCCCATGTAAAACAAAGCATTGTTGAGGCCTGAGCTTAGCAGAAGTTGTATAAATCACACACGAAAGGTGGTGTAGGTGTGCTTGCGGTTCTCGACTACTCTGACAAATTTTAAGTTCTCTCTCCAAAATGGTGTAGTTTTTGGAGCCTTTCAGCAAAATAGCTGTAAGACCTTTTTAAATGGGAATAGCATGTGTCATTCTTGTCATACTTGAAAGCAGTTGAACGGTTTGAGCTGAATAAGGAAAAATCACAAGAAAGATGATTAGCGTGATTTTTTTTCATTGATTTTTTTTAAAGTAAGGTTTTAAGCACCTGTAAAGTGTCTTTACATAGGAAGTTGTGTAAAAATCCTCCCCAACCTGTAAAAGGTCTTTATTCTCTTCCTTATATGGGGTGTTACTCATTTTAATTCTTCTGTTGTCATTGGTAGGTTTGTTTCTCTCAACAAGGCAGTTGCTTTGGAGCTGTTCAGGATCAGATTTCCAGTTGTTTGGTGACAATATTTATACAGCCTGTGAATGTCTACATGGTCTGAGTTCAAGTGGACTTTTCATAAACTGTGATAAAATATTTTTGGTAATCTATATAAAATTTCATACAAAAATAGCTGTCACAAAGCTTTTTTTCCTAGAAATCAAGAGATAATGACATTTCTATCATAAAAAGTTGTCAGATCCTTCTAAGTGGATCAAGATGGGGGTCTGAAGTCAAGAAATGTAAAATATATAAATATGTGTATATATAAAAGATCATGTAAAAATTTTCTGATTGTGCAGTCTTTTTTGTATGTTGGTATCTCTTCTGCTTGCCCCTTTCAAGCAGCTCTTCTCAGTGTCTCCATTATATTTGGCTTTTTATATTAACTGCTGCTTTTAGATCAGAAAGTGTGATAAAGAAGAAAATACTTAAAATAGATGGTTTCTTAAAACAGCAGAATTCTTGCTCCTTTTTGTGCTAATCAAAGATTCATATGTAGAAAATTATGGTAGAGCTTCTAGAAAAGGTATTTTTTTCTGCTTGGGTTTAAGGAAGTGTATGTAGTAATTAAAACACTTTATTAGGAAACAGTATTATTTTGATATTAATGCTGAGCGCATACATATTTCTGTTTAAACTGCTACTAATGCAATATATACAATTTATCTGTAATGTTACTCAGATTGCATCTTTTGTAATTGCTATTCACTGGATGTTAGAGAGTTTTTTTTGAGAATACGGCTGGCAATCGTTCTACCAGCAGTGTATCAGAATTCATATAGCAGATCAGCATCGACCTTGTAGATAATGCGTTGACTCCTGCCCCACTTGAAGGCGAAGGGACGCATATGTTAGGAGGAGAAAAAGGAGAGCTTGGTAATGTGAAATGAGCAGCTGAAATTTCAGGTCTGAAATGTTAGAGGTCACTGACGTGCTGAAAGCAGGTTACCCCTGATGGGATCAAAGGAGAGAAAACAGCCAAAGAGATGGTATCTGTTGTTTTGCTCTGATACTGCTGTTATAGAGCAAGCTCATCAAAATGATGATGGATTTTGTATGGTTCCTATCTGTGTTTTTGGTTTTTTTTAAAAAAGAATAAAAAATCCTGGACCCAGGGAGTGGGTGTTTTCCCTGGATGCAAGAGCAGGAAGTAGCTGTAGGGCATATCTGTGTTCTGTACACCGAGGAATGATGAAAGAATATATTAGGGGGAGGGGAACCAGAGAGGAGGTGAATATCAAGATTCAGTAATTCAGCTAATGTAAAAGTAATTGCTGACAGTCTGCTTCACACAGAGAGGAAACACAATAAAAGCTTTAAGTCCCTATGTGTGAGAGAACATGCAATGCTGCAGTTCAGTAGTCATGGATTGTATTAGCAGAGAGAGTTGACTTTTCCCCCCCTTTTTATTATTGATAATTGAGAAGCATCAGTAGAAACCAACTCTTGAGAATGCAGTGCTAATGTCCACTTAAAAGCTGTATGGCAAGATGACTGTTGTGATGTCTCAGCTGTGCTTTATTCCTAACATAACTTTGCCTTAGAGAAAGGAGCATCCTGGATGATGAAGGGTGGAGGGGGAAAGGATATCTTTGTTCTTGCTCTTGTAGCAGTTTGTGTTCCAATGGGGGTGTCACTGAGAATTTGTGCTTCTGTTTTAGGACGAAGCGTTGTCTAGAGTTGTGAATCAGAAATTTTATGTCTGTGCTGAAACAATTCTCTTTATCAACAAGGATAATGCAGTATAGAAAGCTGAAGAGTTATAAGAGGAAAATATCCCTAACTTCTAATGAGTCAATGGTGTCAGTGTAAAGAGGTGCCTTTTGAACTCTGCCTTTGAATTTCATTAGAATTATTGTACAGATGGGAAAAGTTCCTTTTTATCTCCTTCTCACACTTTCATACTGTGCAGCTAAATCACTTCTGATGATTGAAACCATCTCATACCAAAAGCAGTGTAAGTCTATTCATTTACTTGAAGACCAAAGTCAGCATTGGTGCACAACTCCCTAGGGAACTACTGCTTTTTCAAAAATGTCAATATAGATTCGTTGCATGTGTTGCAAGTCAAGGCCCAACTTGATCCCATGGCAGAGGGGTTGGACTAGGCGATCTTTAAAGGTCCTTTCCAACCCAAACCATTCAATGATCTATCAATATTTAATTAGCTTTCAATGGTCACACTGCTCGTATTTAAAAATTAAGTGTTTTGTGTCCCACAAGTAATTTGAAATAAGTGAATTTATGTGACCTGCCTTTAAAAAAACCTCAACCAAAACCAACAAAAAACCCTCAGCAAAATATAAATTCCCATGACATGATGTGTCCTCTGCTTGCAGTTTCAAGGAACTTGCTTGTTAATTTAGAAAGCAACATGTTGGTGCTTTTTATTGATAATGAGGTCTCAGAACAAACAAACACAAAAATCACTTCAGGGTATTTTCCTGTTTGGTTTGGTTTTGTGGGAAAAAGTTCATGGAGGTCAGTGCAACTGCTGGTGCTGTTCCATGCTGTATCCACTGCCAGTGTTAGCCTGACTCTCTTTCGATGTAGTATAAATCCAACAGAGTTGGATTTATAAAGGTTTTAGTTAAACGTAGCAGAAGTATTACATGTACAGAACTTTTCATTTTTCAGCCAAATATAAAACCATTTTTGAGAACTCTCATCTCAGGTTTAAATCAAATATTTCCTTTGTCTGAAGTTGCTGATTCATCCTCACCACTGTCAAGAAACATTTTTAATACTGTGGTAACTCAGCAGAGTGGATTTTTTTTTTCCTGTGATAGGCTTGTGCAGCATTGAAAATTTCCTATCCTTGTGGCAGATATAAAACTGGCAAGCCGCAAGACCTCAGCTTAATTTTTCAGTGTTTTGCTCATTCCTGCTGTTCCTTCTGTGAGGTCTCACAGAGCTCTTATTGAACTGTTAATGCTCTTCTCTCTGTTTCGCACTGTAAAAGGGCACACCAGAAATTCCAAAGCGCATCCAGGAGAAGATGCCTTTATTGTGTTGTTTCATTATGACAAAGTTTAAAAAACTTTTTGCTGTCAAATTCATAACATTGATAAAAAAAAGTGATTTAGCTTTGGCCTTATGTTTCCAAATGTAAGGATTAATGACTTGCTTTGGGAGAGTGGTGATGCTTATTTATAAGCAATATTTGAATGTTTTATGCATGAAGATTGATTACCTAGATATTTTTCTTTTTCATTGGCCATTTCTTATGAATGTGTCCTTATTGTCATTGACAGCTTTATGGAAAAATATCATATCAAGACCTTTCACTCTGGGCAAGACCATCTTAATTGCCTATGAAATAGTGTGGGAACTGTATTTCAGTGAGTCTGCAGAATTCCAGTGTTTGTTCAATATCCAACTTTTCTGCTTAAATGATCAGATTTAAAAAACCCAAACCACACAAACCAGCCACCCCCCCTCAAACAGCTCCTACCAAAAAAACCAAACCCTGGAAGAACCTGACTTTTTTTCCCATCAACTTTTAAATGACTGGGCAAAGGGAAGGGAAAGAGAAATGAGTGCAGAGAGGGAAGTCCTCTAGTGAAGGTTAAGCTTGAGAAGCCTTGCCTTGAGTGTATGATCAAGCAGTTTGTGACAATGGATATTTCTGAACATCTGAGAGTGAGCACCAGTACTTTCAGGCGTGGTATGGTCCTACTAACTGGGAAAAGAAAATTGCACCATGTGAGGGCTGGCCAGGTAGCAAGCAATGTGTGGAACTTCACTTGCTGATACAATGGAAATTTAAATTCCGGTTCCAGAAGAGTACAAAAGATGTCTACGAATTTGTGAGCCCTCGTGATATTAAAGATTTTTTCCTTAATGACATGTGCCACGCTTTATTCTTAAATTTTAATTTTTGTTCAAAGAAACATCAAGCTACCAACAGTTGGTAGCACTGGCATGGTAGCTTACAAACTTTGCTTTTTTTATACCTGTATTTTTAGATTGCTTGTGGAAAGAAAAGGTGCAATCTTGAAGTCTAGAGTTGGTTCAGACTTAAATATTTTGTTACTGAAGTCAAATGGTTTAAACTGTCTCCAACTAGTAATTGGAATGATTTTGATGCACTTTTGTGCTTTTGTTGTGTTTTAATTTGATGAAATGGGTAATATTTAACTGTCATCTCATTTTAAGATTCTAAGCCATTTGCTGCATTGAGCTAATTATTTGACTGGTTCAGTCATTAATCTCAGTCTGATACTAGATTATTTTTTATCTTGATTTCATTGTTAATTGCTATATTCTTAATGTTGGAAATGTGTTCTTTGTAGCTATTTTTGTTAGTAACTTTAACAATGTAGTTAATTTTTCAGGTGACACAGAACTGAAGATTTTTTGTGGATTTTGTTGGATTTTAGCTAGATAGCTTATACGTTTGACCAGCTTCTCAGTTGCTTTCTTCTTTATGTATCAGTCTGTGAGTCTCGTTGGTCATAGTGAGCCAAGTTTAGCTACCCGTATAGAACTGGTCCAACTTTGTAGAGGTAGCATGTATTTAATAGAGGGATTTCTGAGTATAGTTAATCCAATTTAGTTACCTAATGTTTTTGATGGAAGGTTTTAATACAGCAGAAAGAAATACCTTCTATGACTTCTTCCTTGCTTGGCTGAATGCTGCTGAAGGCTTGAACTGAGCGTTCTGTGTGATGAAAAGAAACATACCTTTGAACAGCCGACTAATTTGTACAAGCAAGGGCAGCTCTTTCTGTTGCAAGAAACAGCCTTTCAACTGGGAGAGAAATGGTACTGCTACTGTTGCTGTTGATTTTTGTTACAATTGGTTTTAATGTTCATCTGCCTGGACAGCTGCTACTTCCTCCTCCATCCAATAATCTCTTACAAAACAGGAAAGATCTTTATTTTCTTTGAAACTTTTGAAATCCCTTGTATCTGCTGATCATTTCATTCATCAAATACCTTTATTTAGCTGCATTTAAAAACAGTTGAAATACACTTGTCAGTTTTACTTTGACCACTGAGGTCAACTTGAATGGTATTTGTTCTGTCACCTCATACTGCCTTTCAGAATTGCTCACTTTGAGTTGTATAAAGCATGCTACTTATTTTAAAGACTACATTTTTTGTGTGTGAAGCACCTATAAATAGTGCTTTTGATTAGCTGACATCTCAATTATCTGACTGTGGTTCACGGAAGATTGAGATAAGATGCCATCTAGTTAATGATGAACTACGATCTGACAATTCCAAGTCTTCACTGGTTCTGAGAGATCTACTAATATGTATTCCTCTGCAATATATTTGATAGTTTGTTCACAGTTGTGCAGAAAATAGTCTTATTTGTTCGTGTTTCTTGTTCCTTCGCCTCATTCTGTCAGAAAGCAGTTGCTCCTCTTCCTATCACTTAGAGAAGTGCATGTATGCTTCTTTCCCCTTGTAAGTTGTGTTTTGTTGTTGGTTTGGGTTGTTTGGGTTTTGGTTGGGTTTTTTTTGTTTGTTTTAATCTACATCAGTGTTTCTCACCTGTTTCTCAGAAAAGACGCTCATCACCTATTTTTCTTTTTTTTTTTTCTGTTCAGATACCCGATGCTCTGTCATCTCTTCTTTTCATACACATTTCCTTCAAATTCATCTTTCCTTCTCTTTCATCTACCTTTCAAGTACACTACTTCTCTTTTTAGAAAACTTTCCTATAAACTTCACTTACACGGTCTCAAAACTCCCGATATTAAGATGCAAAGATTGATAGAAGTCTGAATACAATCTGGTGTGAAATACAGCAAAATTGTGGGTGATCCTTTACGAATTTTAGTTCAGAATTAGACGAACAAGAGACCTTCAGCTGGTTTCCCATAACTACCATTTCGGGAAGGAGAGGGATTGGCTGTCTTTTAAAGACTATTGCTTTAGTCTGCTGGGTTTTTTCAGAGTCAGGATCGGTACCCTGCAAAGTAAATGCTGAGGCGTGTGTTGCACATTGTGTTTTGCCAGCTACCTTTTTCATATTTTCTGATGGAAGAGTGGTGCCTTTGGTGCATGGAGAAAAACAGGTTGTGGAAGTCGGCAAAGCCAAATGCTGAAGTTCCAATGTTTTTTAATTTGGAGAACTTAAAAGCAGAATGTTGCTATTTTAAGTAGAATTTCAGTTCCTGTCTGTTCAAGTCTGTCAGTGTCTCTCTCAAGAACCAAAACCAAGGAGCTGATGTAAATGCAGCCTTACAAGGCAGAGATCTTAAATGCAAGAAACGTTCTTTGCCTCTCTAGACGCTCTGACACGTAGGATTAGTTTTGGCTTCTGATTTCCTTAGGTCCAAGAACTTGGATCATTGGAAACCAGGGAAGGTCATTAGAAGCTTTTTCAAATGGATGAGACCAAGAACCTTTTTCTTAGATGAGGGATCAGTAGAACTTTCTGCTTAGCCTTGAAAGAAATGGTCAAATTAGATAACATTCAGGACAGTTTTATCTCTCTCCTCTCTAGTTCTATTGGTTATATGGTTTTAACCTGCACGCTGCCTTCTGGATGCCATAGAAAGATTCTGTGCCAGGGTCCGAGGAGCTTTTACTTGTCTCGAGTAGAATCTGTCTTATTGTTCTGTTCCAGACAGTACCAGTGTTGGTAACTGGGGGTGGGTGGGAGAAGAAGGTTGTCAAAAGAATATTTTTTTATAAAACAATAGGGTTCATTGCCTCTGTTTATGTTTACTTGGGTTCCACAGTGCTCCATCCTGCCACTTCCTCCCCTTTCTTCTCACATCCTCAATGCAGCAATGGGCTTTTCTGTCTAAATGCTGACTATTGTTTGTGCTTTCGCTCCATACACAGCTCTGCTGAACATTTGCATTCAACCAGCACATAGTGGCTCAAATTCCCTATTGGAGCAAAACTATCATCAGGTCACAAGCTGTTCTTACTTGCAATGAAAGTCAGTAACAAGCTTTCAGATATACTTTGGCTTGCATCAGTTTATGCTTTCAGGATTGTTCTTCTAAGGAGGAGTTCTGTGTAGTATCTCCTTTTTGGAGGTTTATTCTGGTCATAAGCATTAAAGAAGATCTCTTGGAATTGTGCTTGCTCTGGTGGAAGAGACTTCTGGAGTTCTTTAACCTGCTACCAGAGGTACTTGTTAGAAGAGCTGTGTCTTTTACTCACAGCATAACCTCTGCTTTCTGAAAGGCTTTGCCTTGTTCAAAATCCAGAGAATTTCTCTAAGAGGAAATGAAAATAAAAAATGTTAATGGAAGTGCCTCCTTGCTCAGGCCTAATTGACACATGGGATTTTGAAAAGCATCATGAAAGCAAACCAGAGAAGCTAATGGCTGTGATGTGTGAACATTTTTGTTCATAAGAGCAAAAAAAGGTATGGCGGTTTGTGAGTTCCATTTATTGTGACATTCAGAATAAATTATCCACAGAAACTGATTTTAGCTGAGAAAACAGAGGCATTAAAGATACCATCTAAAACTTATTTCTCCAAAATTGCATCCTGAATTCTAAAATTAAAATTTTAAAGCTTTTTACTGCACAGGGTCAACACATGTTATCTGATATGAACGTTAATTTTATTTGCCCAAGGGTTGTCTGGAACTTTTGAATCTTTATATGCAGTAATTTCTGTTTCTAAAACAGAGGGTTTTTTCAGCGCTATTGCGCTTACCACAGTTGAAGGAGAATAAAGGAACCTGATGTAAAAAGACAAGTTGCTAAGAATTATGAGCAGCAGTTTTATGAAACTTCATTATTAATCAAGAAAAAATATGATATTGGTGGGTGTTAAAGGTGTTATTTTAATCAAATGTGTCCTTTCTCCAAACACTCCTACCCAGCCTTCCATTGTTGCTCACATAATTGAGTAAGTTAGGGTTTTTTTTTAACACCTCAGGTGGTTTTTGGCTGTTTCTCAGTATGATCTAAAGGTTAGTGGAGATGGTTTAGTGTTGGCATGTAAATCTTGTATTGGACCATAGTGGTGAAATGCAAATTACCTATGGTCCGAGTTCTTGTACTTAGAGCTATGAGCTGCTGCGCGCACGCAGTTTTTATAGCTCCTATAATGCCTGACATTCTGTTGTATGGGGAAGCGCGATAGTAAGTGTCCTTTCATTTGATTTATAAATTATGAAACTGCTGAGGAGTTCCATGCTGGGCCTGACCTTCCTCTGAATGCAAAGTTTTGTAGATTGAAATGCTTGGGTTTATGTAAAAGAGGGTTAGAAGAAAAAAAAAGAAAAAAGCTGTTTATTTCTCCTACACATCAAGTCCAGGTTCTCACTGTTGTAGAACACACTTTTTTATGACGGTTAGTAATGCATCAGTTAAAACCTGGCACTGGTTTGTAATCTTAACATTTGACAGGTCCAATCACAAGAGCTGCTGCTGGGGTAAATATTTTGCAACTGCTGTCTTAAAAATAATAGAATTCCATGAAACTGAGGGAAAACGACATAGCTTTAAAATTATTTTAAGACACCATGTTTATCTGCAGCTGGCATTACATAGCAAAGGGCTGTAACACAGTCCGAGGATTTTGGCTGCATCACACTGTTGCTGCCAGCAATCTCTTCTTGCAGAAATTGCCACTTCCAACAGCAGGAATACCACAACAGGATGTATCTGTGCACTACTTTTAAGCCTAGTTACTTAATGTAAACCCATCTTCATCAATACTGCAAGCAAACATGGCTAAGATGCAGAGGAGTGTGTCGTAGTCTCTCCGTCCTCCTCCTGTGCAAAGGGTTTGCTACTTTTGGCAAAGATGAGTGGTGATAGTAACAGCTTAGGCATCTATACTGAAATCCTCCAAGCTCATCTGAGACCGTATTCATAATTACACTCATGCTTCAAGCCTGATTTTAATGAGACTAGGTGAATGTTACTGTTCTAGAAGCTCTGAAGTTTTAAAGATTAAACGCTATGCAGTACACAATATGAAGATTGTGAACAAATTGTTGACCACAACCTCTTCTCATGTTCCTGGGAGTTAAATGATGCTACATCCTATAACTGAAAAGGTAATTGTTCCCTGGCTTTCCTTTTTTTTTTTTTTTTTTTTTTT
>VYZM01019492.1:80799-92195 GCA_013398915.1 Dromas ardeola | reverse complement strand
TTATTTTATTTTATTTGACCTCCTAGCTGAGTGTGTATCCATCAGTATCTACAAATACTATCAAGGCAACTTTGGGACTAGAATCACATGTCATTGTACTGCACTAGTACTTCTGAGTAATCTTAAATAGCAGTTATTTTCATGGCATCAGCTTTTCTGTCCTGCTTCCTTTTTATGTTGATACATTCATTTGGTAGCAATTCTCATGAATTTAGCCAAATGGTAATTTTATATATAGTTCTAGCTATATTTATCTGTAAGTAATATTTCTCCTTTTTGTTCTGAAGAAGTAACTAATATCCTTCCTAGCTTCTCAGCTGTCTGAGAATGTGATTTAGAAACTGCAGGGGTAGCATTACTAACAAGTTTTTATGAATATATAGTTTGTCAAATGGGAACCATTTGTCTTTGCTTAGCTTAAGTTACAGTCCTCTTCTCCTTTCCTATTTATCCCAGCAATGAGTATAATCCTTTATACTTTTCAGAACTTTGAATTATTTTTATGGATGTTGGAGGAAGCAAGAACTCATGTTAAGATGATGATATTAAATATTTCCCTCTGAATCTAATGTCTTCCATTTCTTCTGGATGGCTTCCTGTGTACATTAGTATCTGAGGGGAAGAACAATGTTAAAACAAGTGAACCAACTCTCTAGATAATTTTGCTTCTAAGAAAGAGGGAGGCACTGTATTACTTCAGTTACAGGTTAACACAATGCACGTCATCTATGAACTTGATGACAATGTGAATCAAAAGTAAGTTTGTTTGTGAACACTGTATACTGGGAGCATCTGCTGTATTTGAGAGGTCCTTTGGTTGATAGAACCAGTAATCTCTTTCAGTACCAACAGTCTGATTTAAGCAGTTTGTTGTCCAAGGCAGAAAGACCACTTTACCCTGCAGGAAAAGATGAATTAATTCGTGGAATACAAGTGCTTCCTAGGTTGCCAGCCACATGAGTGCTGAAGATTATCTGTGCAATCTTGTTCTTTCAAAAGGGTTAAGGAGACCTGGCCCAATAAAATCTAACATGTATTGTTGGATCCAAAGTGGTATATAAGGGAGCTTTTATGAATACAGATTTAACTGCTGCCATTTAAAACTACCATGATTGTCTCTTTCCTTGCTTACGCAGTAGCTGCGTGTGCGTGATCATCTCTGATCAGATGTGCTTTGACGTATTGTTTAAAAAGTTTGTATCAGAGATATGAGTGTGACATAATAAATTCAGTGAGAGGCAACTACTGTGATAGGCTTAAGAAAAGCTGAACAAGTTCATAGTGTTTATTAGAAGTACCGCCTGAAGTTGTTTACCAAAGAATTGCTATGAGACGCATGTTATTTGGAAACGCCTCACATATATACAGAAATACAAACACACTGACTTACTGTTGTTCTTTATTTACCTAACTGTAAATGTGAGATTTTTGCAATGAATTGTGGTCATACCAAATGCCTTAGCTGGGATATAAGGTATTTCTTGTCCTGCTGGGTAAATTCCACTAGAATAAGTCGGTGTTTGTGTTTTTTAAAAGATGGAACCAAGCATACCAATCCCTCTTTGAAAAAAAAAGAAAACTAGCTCTCCTCTTTTCCTGGAGGACAGCTCGGGCGTTTTGTCAGCTGGAGTGGCTTCAGCTCTGCTGCTGCCCAGAGAAGAGTCACATCAGGACAGCCCTAGGCCAAGTGTTCTCTCTGTCCTCCAAATTAGGTTTTGGTTGGGGTCCTTTGCACAGCTCCTCTGTGCTCTGTGGCTGCTAACTGTGTTTCCAGCGAGGGTGCAGGCTTGGTGAAGAGTGTTTGTGGCCTGTGGGAGGGGACTGGGACTATAATATAAAAAGGTCCATGTGCAGTATGATTTAGGTGGCCCTCTCTGTGACTGTTCTGCTCTTTGACGGAGTCATTCAGTGAAGATACTATTCTAGGACTATGACCTTCAGCTCCCCCCCGCATTGTTTTCAAAGGGGAAATAGGAAAATATAATGTAAACTGAAAGCTGTTGTTTTAGCAGAGGAGTTGCTGTTTATCATGTAGCATGGATTTAACCAGTTGAAGATTGAATAGTACAGGTTTTATGTCTGATACTGGGTTTTCTTCTCCCTTGAGCTTTTCTTTTTCATGAAGCTGAATCCTTGCAAATACTTTCAGCAGGCAGTATTATACCTGATAGTAAATGTTGCAAAAGAAAAAAAGTTAAAAAATTAACAAAATTTGGAATTTTTATTTTTCATGAAAATTACAGTTCTTTGATAATTGCTTGCAATCAAGCAGATATAAAATGTTAATATTTTCTGCTACAGATGTGCTACAAAACTAAGATCTCAAGCTTTCTTAAAAATCCCAGTTGCAGTCTACATTTAACCTGTAAAGTTAGTAGTTGTTTATTATTATTAAATTGATTTTTCTGTGCATTTTAGATGTAGCACTTGGCAACGGGCAGTTCCATTTTGGTAGAGTGATGCCTCAAAGGGCTATTCAGTAGCTCCTTCATCTAGAATTACAAAATGTAATGACATTGAGAGAGTTGAGTCTTTAGAAACTACAGATTATTTTGTTCTCTGGTAGAAGAGCTCCATCTGAACTCTTCTTCCTTCCCAGATGCTAACAAGCATTTAGTTATCATAATCATAGAGAAGATATAGCATGATGCCTGCAATAGCTGTGATGATTTTGGATAGGATGATCTTTTGGAGTCCCAGATGGGCGTTCAGTGGTTACACTGCTGCATTTCTCTCTCATCAGTGCTGTGCCATCTGTAGTAAATCCTGCCAGACCTTATATAAATCTGTCTTCCTCCTCTTCCCTCAACCATATTTGTACCACAGCATCCCACATGTGATTGGCCTGCCAGCTGCTCAGTGTTGCTAGAGTCCAGAAAACAACGGCCTTGTAGGTCATGTTTGGTCTTCAGGCCTTCTGGCCATCCAGACCTAACCCTTCCTAGGTTAGGAAACCAGCACTATTGACTGTAATGTAGTTTGGGTTTTGGTTTTGTATTTTTAATTTGAGTTCAGAATGTAAGTCATGCTTTCTCATTTGGTCTAATAAAAGGTCCTGTTTTTTTCCCCTCCTAGTGGCTCCTAATGTTTTTCTAAGAGTTTTACTGCAACCTGTTGTATAGCAAAAATTCTGATTAATTTTTTTTTTTTTTAAGTATGCCCATAAGCACTAGAAATGGACTACGTTCATGAGTTTGTACCTAGGTCTCTCAAACAGAACAGCACGCTTGAAGTAAGACGTTCTCTAGCAAATTTTGAGGTAGATGGAATTTGATGGCCAGATTGTTAACCCAATAGAAAATGTACTTATAATGAAAATGTTGATAAACTATTAAGTACTTGCTACCAAATGAAACCTTGTAACAGCTTTATAAGAGAAATATGGTGTAACAGAAAGGTAACACATTCCAACTTCTTGATTATTAGGTTTTGATAGTTGACCAATTTACTGTAGGTGGTAGAGAACATGAAGCCTTCTGTATTCACTAAGACCTTCCTGTAGAGGCTTATGCAGGGTGTGACATAAGAGTAGGATTGTTGTGTGATGCCTGTTCATGCTATTAGTCTTTGTTACTTATGAACAGTTATCTTTATGCAAAAGAGAAAAGCTCTGTTGCACTCTCTTCTGAGGAAATGTAATTTGAACTTTAATTCAAAGATTTAGTGTAGAATATTTGAAGGTAGCTTGTCTAGTTTCAGTTCTGGTTTTTTGGGTAAGCCAATGCGACAAGAATGTTTATCATTCATATGAAGCTGAGCGACTAACAAAAGTGAAAACATAAAACTTACAGTAGAGAAGCTCTTAACTCTTTGACTATGCCATGTCTAACTGTATACACTGGTTTTGAGGTCTGCATTTGGGTGTAGAAGCATACTGCTGCAGAAGGTGGTGTTGCCATATGGATGCTCTTACTTGGGTGGAATAGTGCCAAAGACGTTAATAACATTTCCATTGTGCCTACACACTTCAGATGTCACCAGAAGCTGATGTAATAACGTAGTTTTTGTTGCACAGTAGCAAATTTCTGTTTCTTTTCTTGATTCATTTCTTGCTTGAAAAGACACTGTACAGTAATTGAAAGTAGCATAAGCTGAGACACTTCTGTCTTCAAATATTGGTGGCATTATTAAAGAAATGCTTATTCTGAACAGGTCAGTTTTAAGAGATCAGATTTTATTTCTAATTTAAAATGTGGCAAGGAAACAAACTAATCAATAGGAAAAATGTTTGTAATTATGAATAAAATGATTTTATGTATGTATGTAAGACTAATTTGAAGATAATCAACAGGTTTTTATCCAGATATTTTAAATGTAGCTGAGAGGTTACATTTCAATTCCTGATTCATAGCATTAACATTTCAAATTTTGTATTTTAAGCCCAACCAATAAGCATTACATAAAAAAAGTCTTTGTCACTGACATTGTAGTAATGAGTTGTACTGTGCCAGTCTCCAGCAGGGTTGGTAATAACTAGGTTTGATTCTGTTCGTGATTTTTTATGTTACAATTTGGATTGATGGCAATATAAGGCTAGGAATAGCTGATTGTGTTGACATGGGAATGAACATTCCCTTTTTAGATCAAAATAACTTGAATAGGTTTTGATATTGGACTTAATTCCTAACGTGAAAAATGCCTTCTTCCAACAGAAAGAGTCTAATAGAGTTTGCAAGCTGGGGCAGGTTTGACTTTCAGGCATCATGGGGTACAATATTTCAAAGAGAAATGCACCAAAAAGAGAAGCTAGATCTGTCTGACACAATTTTGCCATTTTATTTTGCTTTTGGCTTGAAAGGGATTTGGGTTTTGGCTGTTAATGTAACAAGCTGTTTACCTTGGCAGAGCTGGGCCTAAGATCAGCCTTTGTGGCTTAACAAATAAAATTAGTTTGAGCTCACTGTCCATGGTGTGTTTTCTTACATCATGAATCATTGTGCAAACTGGGACACTGTTTTAGTCCAGTTCTTGAGGAGAAATCTAGCACAGCACTTCAGGAATGAGCTGTGTTGTACTTGTAGATGTGGAGCAAAACTCAGATCTGCTTTTTTCTTAGCGTGTCTGGATCAGTGTTGTCTCCAGTATCAATCCAGCTTTCACAAAGACAAAATTTTACCTCAAAAAGAAAGAAAAAAAATTTAAGTTTTACTGGCAGAATGAATTTCTCAAAACACAGTTTGAGAATGTGGTGTGGCTTAGCATGCTTTAGAAAATGAGCTTGATTTAAAAACTGCAACTGCATGGGCCTATAAATTATAAAGCACTTTTAGGCTGTCATATGCTCTGCAAGCTTCAGTAGTGTGATAAGTGAGAATTCTGAGTGATCGCAGAAGTACCTTCCCATCAGTTTGTCACAATCTGCACATTTGTTAGGTGTGCTCTTATTCCTCTTTCCAAACTGTGCTCTTGGTTTCCTTTGAAGAGTTTATAAACATCTTGATTGTGTGGTCCATTTTTGGTGACTCATATGTCTCTGACAGCTTACACACACTTATGTTACAGTAATCAAATTCTCTGAGAGGAGACAGCTTTTAAAAATATTTATATGTGTTTTTTAATAAGTAGAAACTTTTATAGACAGAGAAGAGCCTGCACAGTAAAGGGTTTTTTTGTTTGTTTAATTAAACTTCCAGTAAAATAGAAGTGGTTGAACAGCTGCAACTGTCTGTATACAAATTAGTGCAAGGCGGACAGACTTCAGGAAGATAACTCCAGTGCGCCAGCCTACCCAAGCAGCTGTAGAGTCAAATCAACAGTCCTCTCTTACCTTTCGGTCTCTCCCTATAAGAGAGAGAACATAATTAATAAGAAAACGAAACAATCAAGAATCCTGTCAGTTTTACAGCCTTCTTAGGGGAAAACTGCAAGCACAGCAACAGGTACTACAACTCTTTTAAAACATGAGACTAGAGAGTGGGAGAGTTATTTGCCTTCCTTCAGTATGTCTTGCTGCAGTCTGAATGTTGAGGAGTGTTTGAAGAATCCCTGATCTGTTGCCATCTTCCAGCTCTCTAACCACCTCCTGTCTGCTTAGGGACAACTCAGAGCAAAGCAGTGTGTAGTTGCATCCACAGCAAAATGAGAATAGGATTTAAAAGCTTCCTAAGTAGGGAGGAGAAATGGCTTGGCACATACAAAAAGCAGCGTATAAGCTGTGAGTCCTGCGAGCAAGTGCATCCTAGTAGGCTGCTTAAAAATGAAGGCTACGGGGCCTTGCTCTCAAAAGGTCTTCTCTGGGGCTCAACCAAATTTGAAATAGCCTGCTAAATAGTCTGAATTTTGCCTTTTTTGAGCCTGAGTGCTGATGTGTTCTGTGGAGCTAAAAATTTTCATTGGTACGAGAGTTAAAGTAGTGTGTGTACCTTGGTGCCGCTGCCTGAATCCAGTAGTCTTTGGAGAGCTATTGTGTAAATACAACTTCTGAACCAACTTTATTGGTTGCCCTGGCATAAAGTATACATATGTGGATAATAATCTTGATTCTATTTTTTGTGATTTTAGTTCATATTTTAGAAATATGTCTTCTTTTCTTAAAAAAAAATATTATTTTTTCTGAACTGGAATGGATAGTTCAACAGATTCTCTAGTTTGTGTAGCAGCTGGTACAGAAGGGGTCCAGAAACTCCGCCAAAGATGGAGTGGAATGGCTTGGTAGTTGTGGTGGTATGCTGCAGGTCAACTAGGTGAGTTTAAAAATTGGTTGGGCTTTCCAGATCTTCTCCAAGCCCCTGAGGTTTCAAAAGCCCAAACCCCTAACTTTCCTGAATGAAGGGCAGGCAGAGTCTGTGCCTCTTGGAGTGGGATTGGAGACTCCCAGAATGGCAAGTCTGGAAGCCTGAAGTTTGTGACTTCTGACACCAGGAGCAAAGCTCCTGCTCCACCTCAAGATCTGCAATTATAGAACAGATTCAGTGCTCTTGTAGGTGATTAGGGTCTGTGTGCTCCATCCAGTGAAGCACCCAAGCTTGCTCAATCTGAGCCATGCAGGAGCACCAGGACAAAGTGGCAAGTGATAATAGTAGGGAAATTCCCTGCTCTGGAGGATGGAGACTCCCATCTGCTGACCTGACCTGTCATGTAGGGAGGCTTGTTGCTTGCCAGGGACTTGGATCTGGAACATTGTGGAAAGACTGCCAAGGCTTGTCTGGCCCTCGGACTACTACCTACTGCTGCTTTTCCATGTAGGCTTCAATGATATTGCTCTGGAAAGTATCAGTTGTTACTATATGGCTCTAGGGTGACGGTCAAGGGCATGGGAGCCTGGGTGGTTTTCTCCTTGATCCTTTTGGTGAGAGGGAAATGGATAGATCCTATGGGTAAGAATTTGTTGCGTAACTGGTGTCAGCAGCAGAGTTTTAGTTTTATGATCATGGGGCCCTCTTTGAGGATTGCTTGGAAAAGATGGGATCCACCTGACTAAGTGGGGCAAAGGCATCTTTGCTAACAGGCTGGGCAACCAGGTGAGGAGAGCTTTAAAACAGTAATGATGGGGGAGGAAGAGGATGACCAACAGTCTTATCAGGAAGTGGTAGACCAGGTTGGCAAAATATGTGTGGGGTGATGCAAACAGTAGGGACCTTGTAATCAGCAAAACAGGACTGAAGGGGGCCTTTCCCAAGCATATCCATATAAACAAGGAAACGCCTTTCAGAATTACAGGGGAAACTCTTGTACTCTTTCTGGGAAATCAGCATTGCTGGTTGCCTCTCTGAGATGTCTGTGCTCTCTTGCCTACAGCGTGGGGTGCAAAGAAGAGGAATTACATGTCTGTATGGAGATGCAGAGTTATGATTTTGTTGGGATCATGAAGATATGATGGGATAGTTCACATGACTGGAGTGCTGCAATAGATGGATACAGGTTCTTTGGGAAGGACAGGCTAGGAAGGCAAGGAAGGGGAAGTTACTCTTTAAGCAGCAGAGCAGCTGAAAAGCGTGGAGCTCTGCTGCGGGACAGATGATGAGCCACCTGACAGTCTATGGGTTAGGGTTAGAGGGGAGACCAATGTGGATGATGTGGTGGTGGGTGTCTCTACAAACCACCTAACCAGGAAGAAATAATTGATGGGGCCTTCTTCAGACAGCTGGAATAAGGCTCACATTGGCAGGACCTGGCTCTCATGGGGAATTTCAAAATTTCAAACACTCTGGTATCTACTGGAGGGATAAGGTAATTTGCCTATGCCCTGGGTATGAGCAATCCAGGAGGTTTCTGTAGTGTATTGACTGCTGTATCTCGTACTTGCAAACGAGGAAGAACTGTTTGGGGATCTGAAGGCTGAGGGCAGCCTTGGCTGCACTGACCATGAGACGGTAAAGTTCAGGATCTGTGAGAAGGGGGTTTGAAGCAGAAAGCAGGATTGCAATCTTGGACTTGAAGAAGGCTGACTTTGGCCTGTTCAGGGATCTACTTGGAAGAATCCCACTGGAGACAGTTGTGGCTGATTGGTTTTCAGTGGTCACCTCCTCCAAACTCAATAGTGGTCCATCCTGACAAGCAGGAAAACAAGCAGATGTGGTAGGATGCCTTCATGGATGAACAAGGAGCTCCTGACAAAAATCAAACATAAAAAGAAAGAGTACAGAAGGTGAAAGCAGGGAGAAGTGACCTGGGCTGAAGGTAGAGAGAACATCTGTGTGTGCAAGATGGGGTTAGGAAAGCCAAGACCCACCTGTAGTTGAATGTGGTGAGGGATGTTTTTGTGGGTTAACCTCAGTGGGCATCTCAGCCCCACACAGCTGCTCGCTCACTCCCCCACAGTGGGATGGGGAAGTGAGTTGAAAGGATAGAAGTGAGAAAACTCGTGGGTTGAGATAAAGGCAGTTTAGTAGGTAAAGGAAATGGTCAGTGTGCAAGCAAAGCAAAATAAGGGATTCATTCACTGTTCTCCATCGGCAGGCAGATGTTTAGCCATCTTCTGGAAAGTAGGGCTTCATCAAACATGACTGACTTGGGAAGACAAATGCCATAACTCCAAATATACACACCCCCCATTCCTCCTTCTTCCCCTCAGCTTTTATGGATGAGCACAACATCATATAGTATGGAATATCCTTTTGATCAGTTGGGGTCAGTTGTCCTGCCTGTGTCCCCTCCCAGCTTCTTTTGCCCCCCCAGCCTGAGAAACAGAAAAGGCCTTGAGGCTGTGCAAGCACCCTTCAGCAATAGCTAAAACATCCCTGTGTTATCAACATTGTTTTGGTCACAAATCCAAAACATAGCACCGTGTGGGCTGCTATGAAGAAAATTAACTCTATCCCAGATGAAACCAGCAAAGATGTGAAAAACAAGAAGAAAGGCTTCTAGGGGCACATGAGCAGCAAGAAGAAGACTGGGAAAAGTGTGGGCCTGCTGCTGAATGGGAATGAGGGCCTTGTCACAGAGGTACTTAACGCCTTACTCACCTCTGTCTTTAATAGTAATACTGGCCTCCAGCAATCCCAGGCCCCTGAAACCAGTGGGAAAGTGCAGGCTAAGGCAGACCTACCCTGAGTGGAGGAGAACCAGGTTAGTGAATATTTAAAGAAACTGGACATGTGCAAAGCCATGGCCCTGATGGGATATGTGCTGAGGGAGCTAACTGATATTGGGAGACCACTGCTGATTGATAGTCTTTGAAAGATCATCCTGATAGGGAGAGGTTCCTTAAAATTGGAAGAAAGCAAATGTAACTCCTGTCTTCAAGAAGGGTAAGAATACTTTTTGCTGAGAATGACAGGCCGGTCAGCCTCATGTTGACCCCTTGGAAGGTGATGGAGCAAATAATCCTGGAAGCCATTTCCAAACTTATGAAGGACAAGAAGCTGGCTGGGAGTCGTCAGTATGGATTTATGAAGGGGAAGTCATGTCTGACCAATCTGTGATGAGATCACTGACTTGGAGGATGGGAAGGCAGTGGATGTTGTTTACATTGACTTCTGCAAAGCTTTTGACATTATCTCCAGTATCATCCTCATTGTCAAACTGATGAAGTGCAGACTAGGTAAATGGACAGTGAGGCGGACTGAAAAGTGGCTGGTCCAGCTGAAGGCTGGTCAGTGGCAATGTGCCTCAGGGATAGATAATAGGGCCAGTGCTGCTCAGCATCTTCACTAATGACCTGAATGATGGTGCAGAGTGCACTCTCAGCAAGTTTGCAGGTGATGCAAACTTGGGAAGAGTGTTAGACTCACCAGAGGATTGTGCTGCCATTCAGAGAGGCCTCAACAGGCTGGAGAAATGGGTTGAGAGGATCCTCATGAAGAAAGGGAAATGCCAAGTCCTGCACCTGGAGAGGAATAACCCCAGGCTGAGTGGCTGGAAAGCAGTTTTGTCGAGAAGGACCCCAGGGATCCTGGTAGACACCAAGTAGACCACAAGGGATCAAGGTGTACTTGTGGCAAAGGCAACTCTTAGCTTCCTGGTCTGCATTCAGCAGAGGATTGGCAGGAGGCAGGTGGAGAGTGGTGATCCTTCTCCACTTCTCCTTTCTGGTGAAGCCCATCTGGAATGCGGTGTCTGGTTCTGGGTTCTCCTGTACAAGAGAGAGATGGAGATACTGGAGTGAGTCTTGCTAAGGGCCGTAAAGATGATTGAGGGACTGGAGCATCTGAGGAGAGTGTGAGAGAGATGGGACTGGTATCCTGGAGAAGAGAAGGCTCAGGGTGATGTTATCAATGTGCCTGAATACATGATGTGGTGGAGTAAGGAAAGTGGAGCCAGCGTCCTCTTGGCAGTTGACAGTGAAAGAATGAGAGGCAGTGGGCACAAATTGATATACAGGAAAATCCATTTAAACATAGGAAAACCTTTTGAACTTTAAGGGTGATTGAGCATTGGAATTTCCATCCTTAGAGATATGCAAAACCTGGCTCCATAAGGCCCTGAACAACCTGTGCTTTAGCTGTCTCTGCTTTGAATAAGGGGGTTTGGACTCGGTGGTCTACAGAGGTGCCTTCCAACCTCAAATGTTGTATGATTTGGGTAGTGGTTAATGGGTTGTACTCTACTTGCAAGCTGATAATAAATGAAGTACCACCAGTGGCTGTCCTGGGACCTTTTCTGTTTAACATTTTTGTCAGTCACTGGAAGAGGCCATGGAGTGCACTCTCCTTTAGTCTGTGACTGATACGAAATTGTTGGAACAGTTGAGTGGAGGGACCTGAGGCTAGAGGAACTCTGATTGATTGTCTAGCTTGGAGGAAACAGGAGGCCCTAATAGCAGCCTTACAATACCTACGGGGAGGTTATCAAGAAGGTGGAGTCAGGGTCTTTACAGTAGCGCATGATGGGACAATGAGACCAATGGTTCTAAGTTGAAAAAGGAAAGGTTCCAATGGACTGTAGAGAGAAAACTTTTCTCCCAGTCAAGCAGTGGAGCAGGTTGCCTTGTGTGCACTCCATCTGACCTTGGAGGT